>JAPJBO010000856.1:0-98708 GCA_030068145.1 Diplonema papillatum
CACTATCGGCAGCCGCACGCCCGTTGACTTCGAAGTCTATGGCCAACTCCAAGAAAGTCACTGCGTGTTCCGATCCAACGTGCGCCCATCGAAGTCTGTTTAGCCACCAGTGCATGGCGTTCCACAATTCGCCGCCGTGCTTCCACTGCTGCGTGATTGTTTCGGCCTCAATCTTTGGAATGCAGACCCGCCTTGGACTCGTTGTTCTCCACCCCCACGGGTATTGGGTCAGTCGATGGTGGCGACTTGTCTCCTGCTCTCTCTCATCCCTTATCTGCCTTGCACGCAGTACAGCCAGGTAGTATCGCTGTAGCCTGCTTACAAATTGGCAGGCTTCACCATGGTCGAGTGGTACTGGCTGCAGGGCGGGGTCCGTGCCGTGTCTGTGCATGGGTGCGACTCCGCACATGCTCAGGCAATTCGGCCATGTTGTCCTGTCCACGGTGCCCATGCCGTGCTCCTGCCGTATACCCCTCCAAGCCTCACACTCCCACCACAAGTGCGCCACAGTTTCCCTTTCGTCCTGGTTGCAATATGGGCAAGTCTCGTTTTTCCCCGTTCTGCCTGTAGTTGCCACGGCCCCAGCTATTATTGATCGTAACATCCCCTGTTGGTATCCTGTCAATCCATTATCGAGAGCTTCGAGGAGATGTCGGGTTACGCTTCCATCCACCCCGTGCGCACATCCTCGCAAGTCTTCCCTTCTGTTGCACATCTTTGCCAATTGTTGGCGTCGTAGCGCCTGGCGCAAGTCGTGCAGCATGATTGTCGTTTGCTTCTCGTTCGCATCGTCCGTGTTAAAAACGACCTGCTCTCCGATCTCATTGGTATACCCGATGGTGTCAGGGGTTGTCCACGCCCACTCCGCCTGGCTTAGAGCATCCCACATCAACCTGTGCGGAGAACCATCCGGTAACGTCTCTTTGTGCGCCCAAGCCACACCCGCCAGTGTCCTGATGTGCCGCCACTTCCGCATTTGTCGCACCCATGTCCGGATCCGTATGTAAGCCGGGGCAGTGTAAGGGTCCAGCCGGTGCCCGTGGTGAAGCACCTGCATCACCACTTCAACTGCACGTCTGCTGGGACCGGTCCATAGGGCTGTCATGACGGCCTGGCGCATGGTGTTCGACGTCCTGTTGTCTAACGGCATGACCGATATGCCGTAGTACATTTTTGCGCACGCGGTCATTGAAACCAGCGTCTCACGTGCCGTTGCCGGTACTGGTATTCTTTTTATTCGTTGCAAATTTAGTACTGCTCCTTCTCTGCGTTGTCGGATCCTGCTCGACAGCTGGCGTCCATGCCCACGTGCGTGCACCATGACCCCAAGGCAATCGAAGCTGTCCGTCCGTTTGTAGAATCGCGGGGGGTCTTCCGAGACGAAAACATCAGTGTCTTCTTGCCAGCTCATGATTTCGACCGCTGGTTGGCGCAACGTCGTTCCAAACGAGTGGGATTTCGCTAGGCAAATCCATAAGCCGGTCATTTCTTCGAATTGTACCGTCTTGTTCGCTATCGTCTGCAGGTGACTTGCTTCTCTGGCCGTGGCTGTTATGTCATCCACGTATGATCGTGGACGTCCTTCTTGCGCTACGTGCCTCATCCACACGCTGATCAACAGCCCAATCAGTATCACACTGATTGCGCAGCCCTGCATGATCCCGTTTGTTGGGATAAACCCACCTCCGACCGTCCCGTTTACCTTGAAATGCCGTTGCATTTGTCGGTATGCGGCTTCTAATGCCCGAAGTACCTTTCGGTTGAATCCCAGCTTCTTTGCGAGTTGCAGGGTGACGTTGATGGGCACCGAATCGAAGCACTTTTTAAAGTCGAACGCGATGCCATACAGCGGGCGCCCCATGAGGTGCGCCTCTTCGATCTCGGCTGCCAGATGCCAGAAAAGGTCTTCCGTGCTGTGCTTAGGCCGGCAGCCGTGGAGCCCCTCTGGAGCCAGTTCGTCCATCCAGCGTTGCGCGTCTTTAGCCCTGACAGCAGCCCATATCCTGTACAGCACCGGTGCCACTGAGATCGGTCGTTGGGACAAGGGATCTCCTGTGCTCTTCGGTTTCGGTATCAGCGAGACGAGAGCGTGCATCAGTTCTTCCGGCCATTCTCCGCTTTCCTCCACCTCATTTAGTACTCGTGCGAACCCTTCCAGAAGCGAGTTCGGCAGCTGTTGCAGCTCGTGGATCCTCCACCCGTGCATCCCAGCTGAGGCTGACTTCTTCATCTTCGCAAGCGCTGCTTTCACGTCACCCACCGTTATCGCCTCGCACTCCATTTCGGCCCTGTCTGGCAGGACGGGGCTGTACATCCGCAGAAACCGCCCCCAGCACGGTTCCTCCCGCGTCGTGTATCGCTGAAAGATTCCACCCCACGCCTTCTCGCCCCTCAAGATCTCGTCAATTTCCGCCGCGTTCGCCGTCAGGGTTCCGTCGTCCCGTCGCAGGAACGTCAACGGCGAGGCATATTTATCGGCGATGAAATTGAACACTAAGCCCCTTCCATGCGCCCATGCTTCCTGCATCTTATGCGTCCACTGCGCCTTTCTGTGCCGTCTGAGCGCGGAGAATGCTGCCCTCTGGGATCCCTCCAGGCTCGTCAAGGCGCTTTGAAGCGCTTGTAACTCGGAGAGATCGCCTGACATCACGATGTTGGCGACTGCCTCCGGGATGTGGCCTCTTCCTACCCTCTTCCGTGCGGCTTCTCTCGCTTTTTCCTCTCGTCTTGTAAGCGGATACGGTATGTCAGATCTCAGTCGCTCCCGGGCTGCTTGTACCAATGTCCGCAGGTGCCCCAACAGCTCGTCTCGTGCTCGAGTTTGCTTCGTGGAGGCACCCCTTGTTGACGAGTGCTGGAATTTGGTGGCTAGTCGCGAGTCGCTGACCACTTGGTTCCCGCGTCCCTTGTACGCCCTGGACGGCAATGCGAGCTCGCGCCTGTGCAACATGAGCAGATAGCTTTCTGCGTGTTGCGATAGCTGTTTCAGACTCATAGCTCCCGTCATGGCCTCTTTTGCCTCGTTGGCGAACACTTCTAAAAGACTCTTCTCACTCAGGTTGAGCAACGGATATGCCCGAGGAAATGCTGTCGGGAGTATTGCGCGCCTGTGGCGCTCTCGGAACACTTGCTGGCGCATCGTCACGTACATTGGTGCATGCGTGTGGAACTCGCTGTTTTTCCTTTCCACTGTGCAGACCTTGCTGATGGCTGGTGCCGCACAGGCATTGGCGAGGCACAAGTCTATCCTGCTCCCTCCTGTCGCATTCGGCGCCCAGCACGTGCACGGTGGTTCTTCGCCTTGGCCTACCGCGTAAGCGGCTGCCGCATCTGCCCATCTTCCCGACCGGCATGCTGCGGCTAGTACTGAACTGGTCTCTGTCGAACAATTGAAGTCACCCACTACAAGGGTCGGCACTTGCCCCAGGCCTGCCGCTATACCCAACACCTCTGTTATCAACTGCTCCCTTTCCCCCTGCACCTGCACGCTGTTCCCGCTCTGCCCGTACAACGAGAATATGTGTAATGCTGTTCTGCCGTCCCCCAGGGCTACGACAACATGCACAACGCGCGTCGATGCCACCACTCTCTTCTCTGAGTCTTCAACCGCTGCCACTAGTTGCGCTGTGAGGTGCTGACGGGTTAGCACTGCCACTCCACCAGGTCTTCTTTGGCTTCTCCCGTCTCCACCTTCCACCATCGTTACGTCGTCGCCCCAGTGCACGTTCCATCCGTACGCCGCGAGAAATGAACCCATGTACGCCTTTTCTGCCTTGGTTACCCGGGTCTCTTGCAGTACGACTATATCTGCTTTGAGCAGGGCCACCACCAACAGCTTCTCCGTGTCCAAGGATGTCACGTTTATGGTGACGATCACTATATCGTCGTCGTGCGGGCTCCATGATCGATCCTGCTTCGCCTCGGCGATGCTGGGTAACCTTGGTTCGGGCGCGCGGGGGCGCGTGTTCCGTTGCCGGGTCCGCGCAGCGGCGGGCACGCCGGTTGGTAGGTGGTGGGTCGGTGCGTCTGTGCCAGCAACCGGGCCAGCATTAATCAGAGCGAGCCGCGCCAAGGGTACCGTGTCGCCTGTCGTCGCCTCCAGCAGGCGCTGGCTCGGCAGCGGTAGAATCACGGTGTCGTAGTGTTCCGGCCGGTACGTAAGAACAATGGTCGCGGTCGGCGACGGTTGTCTGCATCCACGTAGGGCCTCCCGGCTCGTCGCGTTCAGCACCCAGATGTCGCAGCGCAGCACTCGCGACGCTGCCCGTAGTGTCAGCTCATCGCCGTACGTGGCGTTCCTCCGCATGGCCGCCAGGTAAGCCTGCCACTTGGCCAACTCTTCCGCCACCGTGAGCCCTCGACTGTCCGGCCCCGGTTCCATCACCATGTACGGACGGTAGTCAGCCGGGCGCGCCCCCATCTCATCAACTACCATTTGTCGCAGTCGCTCTGCATCCACTGTCCCGTGCCGTTGTGCGATGGCTGAGAACTGGCAGTTCCCGTCTCCCGGCACCGGGCATGCGCGGCCAAGCATCTCGCGGGTCGCAGCTCGTACCCACCGCTCGTCGGCGAGGATAGTTACAGGTCCCCCCCCAACGAGCTTCCTTCCCGTCGTGTCGTAGCCGGCATGTCCGTGTTCCTCCCCCGCCCCGCCAAGGGGGCTCTGCCTTCATTTACGGGCCGGCGCCGTGCTCCCGAAGCCCATCTGCTTCAGGGTCCTCGTCGCCTTTGACGGTGGCTGCTTCGGGGGCTCCGGTGACCGCGACTTGGACTTGGTCAGCGACCTCGGCCGCTTCTTGACCTTGTCCGGCTCCGCCAGCGACTGCCGCTTCGGCGAGGGTGACGTCGTCTTCTGGGGGTCGCCTGTCCGTGCCTGGAGCTGCGCACGCAAGGCCTGCACCAGCGTCCCCAGCTCCTCCATCTTCCGACACATGTCAGCGTTCTGGGCGCGCAGCTCGGACACCTCCCTCTCGAGCTTTGCCCTCACCTCGTCGGGTCGCTGCGCGTCCTGTTCGGCTGGCTGCGGCTGGTGCTTTCCTGCTTTCCCCCCTTTCTTTCCTTTCTTGCCCCCCTTTCCGGCGTTCGGCGGTGGTGCGTCCGAGGTTTGCGGGATGTCGGCGCCGGGGTTCCCCGGGGGCCCGCTCTGCTGTCCTGTTTCTGCTGGCGCCGCTTGGGTCGTCTGCGGTCTGCCGTCACTCCAGGCCTTCAAGCCCTGCTTCCTTCCGTACAGGCCGATGAAAGCGGCCTTGGCGTAGGTCATTCCCTGACGCTCTGTTCCGTCTTCGGCCGGGTCTGTCCGGGTCTCTTCCGTCCCCTTTGTCTGCACCCATCTCGGTTGCGCCTCGTCCTTCTCCCTGACCGTCGACACGGTGACCAGTTCCCCAGTCGTCTCGACCTGGAAAATCCAGGCCGGTGGCTCCGGGCCGCGGACGACGGCGAGGCGCTTGCTGCGCTTCGGGATCACGCGGATCACCTCGACGCCCGTCCATCCGGCCGCGTGGAGAAACGCTGCCACCTGCACCGGCGAGATCGTCCGCGGAAACCCGGCTACGTCCCAGATCTGGCCCGGCTGTCCCGGCTGCTCCTCCTCCTGCGCAGCCGCCGTCCCCAGCAACGCTCTCATAGCCGCCTCGGCCTGTTCCCCCTCCCCTTTTAGTACGCCCATGCCGCGCACACTGACGATGAGGCTCGTCTTCGCGCGCGCAGCGGCTTTCCTCGCTTCGTCCAGGGTAAGGTCGTCCCTCAGCCATAGCGCGCCTCTTCCGTCCCCTTTCAGCGTTGTGAAGACGCCCCCTTTCCCCGAAGCCGCCAAGGCGCCCTCCTTGCTGCGTCCAGCGACTCGCAGTAGTGCGCGGATCTGGGCCGTGGGGCCGGGGGTGCCGCGCGTCTCGATCCCCGTAAGCGACTTGATGTCCTCCCGGGGTACGCCCTCCCCCACGAAATGGCCCGTAAGCCAGGCCCTGGCGTCCGCCCCACAGCCCGTCCACCCTTCCACCGTCGCGTACCGGCGCGCGACTACCACGGACACCCTGTGTTCGTCCGCGGGCGGCAGGGGTGCGCTTGTCCTTCGGAGCAGCGTCCCAACCAGCTCGTCGCCAAGCTGCAGCAGGACGGCCGGGCGGACTTCAGTTCGCGGACCTCTGCGCGTCACCACCGTCGTCTCCACCCCCTCGCCTTCCCGCCTTTTGGCCCCGAGGACGACCACGGCCAGTCGTCCCTTCCGGCTCTTCTTCGCCAACTCAGTGGCGTCCGCCCATGTGACCAGGGCTACGCCCTGTGTCGTCTCCGGCTTCCTGATGTCGTTGGCCGTTACGACCGCTACGGGCCAGTCCTCTGGCCTGAGCTGTGCCAGCTGGCCTCGCCGTTTTCCCGCCAGCACCCAGCCAGTGCCAGGTGCTTTCGCGTCGTTGGCCTGCGTCGGCCGCGGCGGCCCAGCAGAGTCGCCGCGTTGCCCGGGGCCACCACGTGGAGGTGCAGGCATGATGTTTTGTATATTTTAATAATTTGATCTTCTTCCAGCCCCTGTGTGTGTGTGTGTGTGTGTGTGTGTGTGTGTGTGTGTGTGTGTGTGTGTGTGTGTGTGTGTGTGTGTGTGTGTGTGTGTGTGTGTGTGTGTGTGTGTGTGTGTGTGTGTGTGTGTGTGTGTGTGTGTGTGTGTGTGTGTGTGTGTGTGTGTGTGTGTGTGTGTGTGTGTGTGTGTGTGTGGTGTGTGTGTGTGTGTGTGTGTGTGTGTGTGTGTGTGTGTGTGTGTGTGTGTGTGTGTGTGTGTGTGTGTGTGTTGTGTGTGTGTGTGTGTGTGTGTGTGTGTGTGTGTGTGTGTGTGTGTGTGTGTGTGTGTGTGTGTGTGTGTGTGTGTGTGTGTGTGTGTGTGTGTGTGTGTGTGTTGCGGACCCGTTTTAACGTGGTGCCTCCCTTCACGAAAGTACGACCACGCTCATTTATGGCTAGGTAACGGCCGATGCACCCCCGGGCTGGGAGTGGGGGTCTCTGTTCGCTCTTCTGTTTGCATGGTGCTTCGGGCAGCAGCTGGCTAATGCTTCGTTTGCTACTACGCGATCGCCGCAGCGTCCTAGTCTGTGAGCTGTGCAAAAGTGCATCCGCGGCCTTAGACCATCCGATCCGTGATGATGCTGCTTGAGGCGACAGCAGGTCTCCGCCGGCAGGCGCTTTTTGACGCATCGCGGCTTTCTGTGATGCGAGCAAACCACTCCGGGGCGGGAGGTATTCACCGCACCTTCTGTCGAACGGGGGGGCTCCTCCGGGCTTGAGCTTCTTCCTGCCGCTTCAGCCTTCGCCTTCCAGTCCGGCTTTCCCTGCGTCCACCCTGCCGGATAGGCCTCCTCTGGCAAAAAGGTTGCGGCCCATTCCAGGTGCGGAGGGAACGGGCTGTTTTCTTGTTGGTCTGGCCGATTTTCTCGTGTGTGTGTGTGTGTGTGTGTGTGTGTTCGCGTATCTTCATGATCACTTCGTCGGTCGCTGTCGACAACTGCGCACGCCTCGAAACACCCCGCACAACCGTTCCTCCCACAGATGTCAAAACGGTCGCGGAGTATTCATGGCCGCAGAACCACGGCTGTGCAACCACCTTCCTATACGCCTTCCCCATTTCGATGAGGCTGAGCGCTTTTCCTAGACCGGACCGGCGGAAGTTTGCCAGCATGGTCTCTTGTTGCTGCCGGGTGGGCCTTTGGCGTTGCACCAGGTCCATGGCGGCGTTGCTCAGCGCGTCCGCGTCTGTGTTCAGCTCCCGCGCAACGTGCTCAATGTGCAGTGTCAGCCGTCTCTGCAGGGACGACACCTTCAAGGCCGCGCGCGTCAGATACGGCTTCACTTCCATGCGTCGTGCGAGGTGCCCGACAACTAGCGCCGAGTCGCCTCGCACCGTGCATTCCTCTCCTTCCGCTTCGCCTGCATCCCCCAGCAGGTAACTTAGCTTCACCAGAACTTTGCTTTGCTTCGCCGAACTTAGCTTCACCAGAACTTAGCTTCACCCGAACTTTGCTTTGCTTCGTCCGAACTGTGCTTTCACCAGAACTTTGCTTCACCAGAACTTCCCCGGAACTTAGCTTCACCCGAACTTTGTTTCGCCCGAACTTTGCTTCACCGGAACTTAGCCTCACCCGAACTTTGCCTTGCTTCGCCGAACTTAGCTCCACCAGAACTTAGGTTCGCCCGAACTTTGCTTTGCTTCGCCGGAACTTTGCTTTCACCAGAACTTAGCCTCCCCAGAACTTAGCTTCACCCGAACTTTGCTTTGCTTCGCCGAACTTAGTGCATCGCCTGAACTTCGCTTTGCCCGAACTTTGCTTTCGCCCGAACTTAGCTTCGCCCGAACTTTACTGTTTCCCGAACTTTAACTGCTGCCTCTAGTCTCGCTGCGCGCCGGTCTTTACCGGCGCAAATGTACTTACTACTACTAAAGTCTCATCATCCCGACGCGCTATGGTGGTAAAACCCTAAACGGGCCAGGGCCCGCTGGGCTTGGGGGTTTTCGCTTTGGGGTCGGATCACCAAATCTTCTGGTGAATACCTATCCCGACCGTGTTCGATGCGGATTGTCCTCGGAATGAACTTGAAGGGCGGACAAGTAGTAGTAGTATGTGTCGTCTGCCGAAGCAGCCGGGGACAGCAGGCGCAGGGGGCAGTTCTTACTTTACTTTTCTCTTCTTCATGGAGACCCGCCCCCAGCAATCCCGACTGTCAAATCACTGTCGAGAACGGTTGCGCCTATTGTGATGAGGTGGTTGACCAGGCCCCCACGAAGCCTTATACACAACACGGCTACAACACGAGGATGCAGCCCTGCTTAGGTGTGCACTCAGCCACCAGGCCATTGGCTGCTAAGCACCCCCCGACCGGTCGATTTGCCACTTTTGTGGACCTCTATTCGCCGGGCGGTGCTGGCAGCACTTGTTCCGCGTCGCATCAAGTACATGATGCTGGCGGTTGGGGGATCGGCGACCGCGACTCAATTAAGGTGCGGTCACGTGAAGCCGCCATGTCAACCCGACGCGATATGGTGGTAAAACCCTAAACGGGCCAGGGCCCGCTGGGCTTGGGGTTTTTCGCTTTGGGATCGTATCACCAAATTTTCGGGTTGGTGAATACCTATCCCGACCGTGTTCGACGCGGATTGATCCTCGGAATGAACTTGAAGGGCGGACAAGAAGAAAAGAAAATGCGTAGGGTTGGTTCATTCTAAAAAGGAAAAAAAGCGAAAAGCAAGGAACGCGCTGCCCGCTCACCGGCCCGGGATGGGAGGGGGTTGGGATGGGGGTCCGGTGACTGGGTTAAAGAAGACGGGCGCGCGTGTCGCTTTCAAAGGGAAGGTAACAACGTTATCTTTGCGAAGGGGGACGTGCGCGTTCTGGCTGGCGGCACTTCTGCCCGACGAAGAAAGCTTTCGTCGCCGACCCTGTTTCCTGAGAGCTCCGCGAGGAAAACAGTGGAAGAGGAAGGAAGAACAATAAGGGCCCCAGCCGGTGCAACGTCTGCAGATCCCGTGTGGAAGGAAACTCTCTCTGCACACGCGGGTTCGTAAACCCGGAGAGAGTATGCGACTGCGAGGCTGCAGATGCTGTAGCAGAAGACACGGACCAACGCCCGGCAGCTGATTGTGTGCTGATGCAGTGCGGCATCTACACGAGAAGTGGTGTCAGACGCCGATGTAAATTTGGCCGCCTCCCCTCTTGAGACCGCGGGGCGGCTGTCGGAGGACGCTCGCTCCCGAAGAGCGGTATTGGTCCACCCACATGCGAAGCTGGAGTCGGTGCTGCACCACGCTCCACACACCGTCCACTCAGGTGCTGTACATGTGGCGCAAGCGCCAAAGTCTCAAGGTTGCGCACCACGCCGGACAGCGGTTGTGACGCTGTTTTCCCGGTCCTCGGAACCGAAGCAGTTCATTGGTTGAGGGAGGGAGGAGCGCGATCGATCGACTCTTCCTTTGCTTACCTGAATCGCCTCGACGTGGAGGTGGCGCGGGACGTAAACCCCGCTTTCCAACGCAACGCTTTTGCACAGAGTGCGCGGCCAAGACTCAGCAACCTTCCTGGCACTGGGCACAAACAATCGGATAGGAACTGAGGAAGAAACGAGACATCACGTTTGCCGAACAGGCGCGGCTGCTTTCATCTGCAGCTCGAACTGGGGGGCGCATTTCTTGTGTCCCAAATGTGCACCACCAAGTTTTCCTGGTGTTCTACACCGGGACACCAGGTGTTTAAAGGCCCCTGGGTGCATCCTCTGTAGAGCATTTCTTGCTTGAACCGAGGGGGGGCGCATTTCTTGTGTCACAAATGTGCACCACCAAGTTTTCCTGGTGTTTTACAGCATTTCTTGCTTGAACCGAGGGGGGGCGCATTTCTTGTGTCACAAATGTGCACCACCAAGTTTTCCTGGTGTTTTATTACACCGGGACGCCAGGTGTTAAAGGCCCCTGGGTGCATACTCTGTTGAGCATTTCTTGCTTGAACCGAGGGGGGGGCGCATTTCTTGTGTCTACAAATGTGCACCACCAAGTTTTCCTGGTGTTTTACAACGGGACGCCAGGTGTTTAAAGGCCCCTGGGTGCATCCTCTGTAGAGCATTTCTTGCTTGAACCGAGGGGGGCGCATTTTTTATGTCACAAATGTGCACCACCAAGTTTTCCTGGTGTTTTACACCGGGACGCCAGGTGTTTAAAGGTCCCTGGGTGCATCTTCTGTGGAGGACTTCTTCGTTGAACCCGGGGGGGCACGACCGATCACGTTGCCTTTCTTCTGAGGAGGTTGGGGCCTCGTGCGGAGCGAAGCAGTGAAAGCAGCCAACCTGCGGCAGCCGGCCCCCGGCAGCCGCGAAGTGCAGCAGCAGGTAGCGGCGGCGGGCGCGAGCAGGACCGCGAAGAAGAGCCACGCCGCGCCGGCCGCGCGCAGGGGCGCCATCGCCTCGCGCACTTCCCGCACCGTCTCGCACAGCGGGGCCCACGCGGGCGGGCACTCCGGGCGCCGCGGCGGCCGGCGGCCCAGCGACAGCCCCCTGCGCGCCAGCAGCGGCGCGAACTCCGGCGCGTGCTCCGCCACCGGCGGCAGCCAGGACCCCACTTTTTTCCGCCTCCACCACGCCTTCGACCCTGCCTCCGCGAAGCTGTAGTGGTACAAGCTCCCACGGACCCGGGCCGGGCGGCCCGTCCTCCGCAGGAGGTCTACCGTACCGCTCGAGACGAGGTGCATGATCGCACTCTCGTTCCGCATGAACTTCACCGCGAAGCTGACCACCCACGGGTCACTCTGCACACTCCCGAGAGCAGCAAACCAGAGGCGCCAGTCCACCCGTGGCTGGAACGGTGCCACCCACGGCGGAGGCCGGTCGACGGGGCCGACTGCGTACCGCAGTGCGATCGGGTGCCACGTCTTCGGGTCGGCGGCGGTGCTGTACTCGAGGACTAGTACCGGGACTGCAACCTCGCCGTGTTTGCCGACGCCTGTCATCCGCCGGAACAGCCCGTACGAGCCGAAGAGGTGCGCTTCTGTGAACGGCGCGCCCACGTCGAGGCATCCCTGGATGGCGGGCTGCAGCGGGGGCCCCAACGCGCCGCGCAGGACGCCGGCCATGGGCGGGTAGTCGGCGGAGAATTGCGCGAACGAGTTGGTCACGACGAAGAACGAGCACGCGAGGGCGCACAGCTCCTTCGCGGCCTGCCACGCCCGCCCGGCGAAGCCGGCTATGGAGTCCGGCACGGTCACGCAGAGCGGCGCGACGCGGCGGACGGTGACGAGGATGATTGTGTACAGCACGTACGGGACTACCACGGGCAGTGTGTAGTCCAGCAGCGCTGTCACATCCTCCGGCGCGAGGTTGTTCCGCAAGGCGCCGCCGGTGGCGAAGCTCTTGTAGAACGCCGCGGCGGACAGCCCGACGACGGCGAAAAAGTGCAAGACCCGGACAACCTGCGGGCAGATAAGCACATTCGCGGCCGCCCACGCGAGCGCAGTGCCCCGCGTGTTCTTGGTCGTGAGCGAGTCGAAGCAACCGGTCGCCAGTGCGAGCCCGCCGATCGCCACCAGCACCGCGACATCCACCCCGGCCGTCCCGTCGACGTTGGTCACGCCCTTCACCGCCGGTTCCTTCCTCGCACGCGTCGGCTTCGGGCGCCAGCTCAGCCAGCTTTCCGGCCGCGGCCTCCTCGAAAAATGCGAGGCTTCCGGATACACGTCAGCCGCCAGGGCGAGCACGCACACCAGCGCGCCGTTGATGTTGAACCAGTTGTAGTTCCCCGTCACCTGGATGGCGGCCATCGACGCGATCTGAAGCACCCCGGCGAGCTTCCTGCCAAGGGGGAAGGGGCTGAGGAGGCCGAAGGAGCAGAAGAGCTGGATGAACAGAATCCCAGCGACGGACAGCTTCCCGACGAACTCGGGGAGCATGTCGGCGTAGTATGCGAGGGGCGTCGGTATGCACTGCGACGCGTAGTGGTACTTCATCGCGGTCAGGTTCTTCCACGTCGGACACCCCAAGAGGATCTTGCCCGCACCGCTCAGCAGGAAAAGCTTGAAGCCCAGCACGCGGGCGGCCCACCGGAGCTGGTGGCTGTCGTCGGCCTGCTTCGCCTTCGCCTTCCCGCCGAAGAACGGCAGTCCGACGTCGGCGTACAGCACGCAGATCAACCCGCATTCGAGGACGAAGATGTCCCACTGGAACCCGGACATCGACTGGGCAAGCCCCAGCATCGTGTGGTTCACCGCCAGACAGACAGCGAACGGCAGGAAGTGGTGGAACCCGCACGTGATCAGAACCGCCGACGCGAGACCTGCGAAAACGGGTGGTTGTTTCGGCGCGGGATGGCGGGGGAAAAGGTTGATTGTATTCTCTTTGAAGCAGCGCCGTCGCAAAAAGAATTACCCCGCGGTATACTGGTAGCTAGCAGGTAGCGGTGGATCGCCAGACTGGTAGCCAACAGGTAGCGGTAGATCGCCAGACTGGTAGCTAACAGGTAGCGGTAGATCGCCAGACTGGTAGCCAACAGGTAGCGGTAGATCGCCAGACTGGTAGCTAACAGGTAGCGGTAGATCGCCAGACTGGTAGCTAACAGGTAGCGGTAGATCGCCAGACTGGTAGCTAACAGGTAGCGGTAGATCGCCAGACTGGTAGCTAACAGGTAGCGGTAGATCGCCAGACTGGTAGCTAACAGGTAGCGGTAGATCGCCAGACTGGTAGCTAACAGGTAGCGGTAGATCGCCAGACTGGTAGCTAACAGGTAGCGGTAGATCGCCAGACTGGTAGCTAACAGGTAGCGGTAGATCGCCAGACTGGTAGCTAACAGGTAGCGGTAGATCGCCAGACTGGTAGCTAACAGGTAGCGGTAGATCGCCAGACTGGTAGCTAACAGGTAGCGGTAGATCGCCAGACTGGTAGCTAACAGGTAGCGGTAGATCGCCAGACTGGTAGCTAACAGGTAGCGGTAGATCGCCAGACTGGTAGCTAACAGGTAGCGGTAGATCGCCAGACTGGTAGCTAACAGGTAGCGGTAGATCGCCAGACTGGTAGCTAACAGGTAGCGGTAGATCGCCAGACTGGTAGCTAACAGGTAGCGGTAGATCGCCAGACTGGTAGCTAACAGGTAGCGGTAGATCGCCAGACTGGTAGCTAACAGGTAGCGGTAGATCGCCAGACTGGTAGCTAACAGGTAGCGGTAGATCGCCAGACTGGTAGCTAACAGGTAGCGGTAGATCGCCAGACTGGTAGCTAACAGGTAGCGGTAGATCGCCAGACTGGTAGCTAACAGGTAGCGGTAGATCGCCAGACTGGTAGCTAACAGGTAGCGGTAGATCGCCAGACTGGTAGCTAACAGGTAGCGGTAGATCGCCAGACTGGTAGCTAACAGGTAGCGGTAGATCGCCAGACTGGTAGCTAACAGGTAGCGGTAGATCGCCAGACTGGTAGCTAACAGGTAGCGGTAGATCGCCAGACTGGTAGCTAACAGGTAGCGGTAGATCGCCAGACTGGTAGCTAACAGGTAGCGGTAGATCGCCAGACTGGTAGCTAACAGGTAGCGGTAGATCGCCAGACTGGTAGCTAACAGGTAGCGGTAGATCGCCAGACTGGTAGCTAACAGGTAGCGGTAGATCGCCAGACTGGTAGCTAACAGGTAGCGGTAGATCGCCAGACTGGTAGCTAACAGGTAGCGGTAGATCGCCAGACTGGTAGCTAACAGGTAGCGGTAGATCGCCAGACTGGTAGCTAACAGGTAGCGGTAGATCGCCAGACTGGTAGCTAACAGGTAGCGGTAGATCGCCAGACTGGTAGCTAACAGGTAGCGGTAGATCGCCAGACTGGTAGCTAACAGGTAGCGGTAGATCGCCAGACTGGTAGCTAACAGCTAGTGATAGATCGCCATAAATATCTGACGGGAGAAATGGCTCAATAGATCGCCAAGTGATCCTGGCGGTTAACTGATAGCGATCAACCGCTAGTGATCAATGCTGGCGGTAAACTGGTGGCGATAAATCGCTAGTGATCAATGCTGGCGGTAAACTGGTGGCGATAAATCGCTAGTGATCAATGCTGGCGGTAAACTGGTGGCGATAAATCGCTAGTGATCAATGCTGGCGGTAAACTGGTAGCGATAAATCGCTAGTGATCAACGCTGACGGTAAACTGGTGGCGATAAATCGCTAGTGATCAATGCTGGCGGTAAACTGGTGGCGATAAATCGCTAGTGATCAATGCTGGCGGTAAACTGGTAGCGATAAATCGCTAGTGATCAATGCTGACGGTAAACTGGTGGCGATAAATCGCTAGTGATCAATGCTGGCGGTAAACTGGTGGCGATAAATCGCTAGTGATCAATGCTGGCGGTAAACTGGTAGTGATAAATCGCTAGTGATCAATGCTGACGGTAAACTGGTAGCGATAAATCGCTAGTGAGCAATGCTGGCGGTAAACTGGTAGTAAACAGTTAGCAAGCGGTAGATCGCTTGTGGCTGTAAGATGGGTTCTGTGTGAAGCCGTTCAATGGCCAGAAACGTGCGCAAGTATAGAGGGAGATTTATGTTCATCGAAGTCCCTGGGGCAAGGCACGTATTCTGAGGCAGCGGCACAGATTGACGAGTGGCACACACCGATGAGGCAAAGGGCTTCCATGGCGATGTCCACGTCCAAGCCGTAGTCGAACACGGCGGGCCAGATGGCCAGGGGATACCGCTGCATGGCCGTAGCCGTCGACTGCAGATCGAAATGCGACTTAATGGCGTTGACATACACGTCGGCAGGCTCCAGGCCGTCGTACCCGTGAACCCACGGGTACTGCAAATAGTAGCTGCCGATGGAAAACACGTAAACCGCGCCCATCCCGCTCAGGAACACAGTTCGGGCTTCCGGAATTTTGCCGGAGGCCGCCATGCTCTCTTTTTTAAGCCTAGCGTCGAGTTGTTTTGTGACTTGTGGGTGTGTGCGGGTGTATGTGGCCGACGATCCCGTAGGGCGCACAGATCCGTGCCTTACGACCTGATAGCGTGTTTTTAGAGTGCAAGTTCACTTTTTAGAGTGAAAGTTCGCTTGAAACTCCGGGGTTTTAAAGCCTCCGGGTGACCTTCGTCGTTATGGGAAGATATCCTTTGTGCTCTGAGTGTCGTAAGAGTAGTGGTTACACGTTTATCTGCAAGAGCTGTGACTCGACTACTCGGTGGGCGGGTGTGTGGTGTGTGTTTCCGGCTGCCGCCTTCGTGTGTACTGCTGACCCATGGCCTTGCCTGCAGAAAGGAAGAGGGCATTCATTGAAAGACATCCGTGTGGTGGAGCAGAACCCGGAAGAAAGGGTACAAGTACATTAAAGGGGGAGGTCGAATAATAACAGTTATTTGACACGCGTGGTTTTCTACAAACCCTACCACTGTTTGATCCTGCTGCTGTTCGGCTGTCCGGAGCTTTTTTTTAGTATTCGACAAATCGAATAATAACACAGGTGTTATTTTTCGACCCCCCCCCCCCTTTACGAGTTGGCGACGCTTGGTCCGACAAGACGGAGGAAGGAAGGAAGTACAAAAATGGGTGGCCGATGACCGCGCCACGACTCACAAGGCAGGTGTTCCAAGAAGGAAACAACATCGATCCCACACCTTCGCGACACGACGATACTCACGAACGCAGAGGACAACTCTGGATGCGAGATACTGGAAGGGGGCCCAGGGCGATACGGAACCCTCTCATACTCTTTACTTTGCTCTTTCTTTCTATTTTGATTGGGTCTGGAACAACAAGTTATGGAGATTAATACGTTGCCGGCAGCACGGCCGGGCGGCATGCAGGAAGGCTGCAGGGTGGCGCTGACTTGGCCGATGCACGGATTCCTCGCCCTTCAGACAACCCGGGGTGATATCCGGATCGAGTCAGCAACTCGACAAGTGTCGCTTTTCTTTTGTGCCGACATGTTTCGCCACCAGCTCTGCTGGTGTCACTTTTTTTGATACGCAGCCCGACTCTTCCTGCAATGCACTTCTGTGGTGCTGGGTGCGATTCGTTACATCAGAGCATGGCATGTTTCTCGGCGGTGGTTGATCGACTGCGGGGTGGGGTGGACAACTAACGGGTGGGAGTGTCGGCAGAAGGAGAAGCTGGTTCGCAGTGGCCGTGTGTGCGCAAAGTAACCCGTGGGTGTAGTGCTGCGGCAGAACTTGCTTCTAACGGTACGTCTTGCGAGGCATTGGAGAGGGGCATCTTTCCCGACTCTCGACGACGTGGCGACTACAGCTGTTTTGAGACAGTGCACACCCGTCTGCGCGCGTCTACTGCGGCAGGACCTGGTCATAACGGTACTTGCAAGGCGCATCTGAAGGGAGGCAAAAAATTTCCCGACTCTCGACGACGTGGCGACTACAGCTGTTTTGAGACAGTGCACACCCGTCTGCGCACGTCTACTGCGGCAGGATCTGGTCATAACGGCACTTGCAAGGCGCATCTGAAGGGAGGCAAAAGTTTTCCCGACTCCCGACGACGTGGCGAATACAGCTGTTTTGAGGCCGTGCACTCCGTCTGCGTGCGCTCTGCTGCGGCGGGACCTGAACGGAACGGTACTTCTTGCAAGCCTCGTTTGAAGGGGGGACAACTTTTCCCGACTCCCGACGACGCGGCGAATACAGCTGTTTTGAGACGGTGGTGCACACGCGTCTGCGTGCGCCGCTCTACTGCAACGGGACCTGCCCGTAACGGTATTTCTTGCAAAGCGCATTTGAAGGGGGGCATCTTCCCAACTCCCGACGACGCGGCGACAAACCAGCAGCCAGCGGCGGGTAGCTGTTTTGAGACGGTGCACACGCGTCTGCGTACGCTCTTCTGCGGCGGGACCTGCGCGCACAACGGTACTTCTCGCAAGGCGCATTTGAAGGGGGCAACTTTCCCGACTCGGCAACAGCTGCTTTGAGACGGTGGTGCGCACGCGTCTGCGTGCGCCGCTCTACTGCGGCGGGACCTGCCCGTAGCGGTAGTCCTTGTAAGGCGCGGTCTGCGGGGCGATGCCGAGCTGGACTTCGATGTGCGGGTGGTTGGAAGGACGGGTGCGGATGGGCGATGTGTCGGTCTCCCACTCGCGGCAGTCGAGGCGAACACGCCTCCGGTGTGTGTCGACGTTGAGGCCGTGCCGAAGGTACTCACACGACCGCTCCTGTCCGATGATGCTCGAGATGTCAGCGGGGCCCAGCCAGCCGGTGCCAGAGTGCCCGTACCCCAAGGCCATGGCCTTCCCGCTGCCCACCCGGTACCGATGCCACACGGACTTCGCTTCGACGTCTTCGACCTCCCGCATACTCTGCTCCAGCCCGGGTGCCTCGCTGGCCGCCCGCGCCCAGACGTCGCCATCGGCCCATTCAATCCTGTCGTGTGTAGTGCTGCTTGGCCGCACCGCAACACCCATCAGCATGACCAGGTTCCCCGTCGGCCGTTCGAACCTGCTGCTGACCCTGGTCCGCTCGTTCGTGACGAGGTCCCCCTGCACGCGGTGCGTCAGGCCGCCGCCGGTCGCCCAGCGGCCCTGGATCAGCGCGATCAGAGCCTCGGACGCCATCGGCACAGTCGGCGGGAAGTCACCTCCGAAGTCCTGCTGCGCCATCACCATCCGCCCCTGCGGCGACGCCTCGCCTGTCCGGCCTGTTAGCGACCTGCCGGCCATCCCCCCGCCGGTCATTCCCATACCTCCCATCGGCACCACACCTCCCATCGGCATCATGCCGCCCATCGGCACCATACCAGCGCCGCCCGCGTCCGGGTATACATAGGGAGCCTCGGTGCCGGACCTGCCCGCCCTCTTGACCCTGCGGTCTGGGTTCTGGTGCGCGATGAGGTCCGAGTGCGCGTACGGGTACGTAAGCGTGTGCGTGTGGCGGTGCGAGTGCGACATGCCCGGCGCCGGCATTTGTTTTCTTTCGTTCGTCAACCGGTGGTTGACGCGCAAGCCTGCTGTCTGCTTCGACTTCCTTTCGTTTTCCTGCCTTAAGCTACGATCTTGCGGGTTGCTCTGCAACGTAATGTGCAGGCTTAACGACGTAAGCTGCGTGTGTTGGTGGTTGATAAGAATCTCCAACCTTGAAACTTGAAAATAGGGCAGGGTAGAAGTCGAAACCTGGAGCGGCAGCTGCTTGGACACCAGAGGGGGGGCGCCATCGCATCCATGGTTCCCAATGCTGGTTGCACTGCTGCCTGCGGGAAGGGGTGCTTCGACACCGCTGCATGAGCTTCGACGTCCGTAGCCAGAAATTACTACTGCAACCAGCATGGCTCGTCGAGGAAACACGGGACTCTCACCCTCTGTGGACACCCAATTCCAGGAGACTCGCCCCGACGCCAGTTGTGTCCCCAGCGGCTTGCGCCACATTCCGGATGTCCGTAGAACACCGGTTCAGGCTTGGGCTCTGCACTGTTCACTCGCCGGTACTAGGAGCATCGCCGTTGCTTTCTTTTCCTGATCTGAGTGACGTGCTTATGGCTAGCGCGCAGATCTTCAATAGCTGAGGTCGGGTGCTGGTTTGGTTGCTTCTGCAGTTGCCACGGACGGTCCACTCCATTCCAGTGACTATAAACAGGGGGCCGACGCAGAACGAGGAGGAACGGCGAAGAAATGGAGCACAAGAAGCAAAAGGCAGGTGCTGAACTCACACAAAAAAGACGGAACGGACGGGTGCGACGGACAGGGTCTAATCGGGCCCTCTCAGGGGGCAAAGGGAAGCCTGCGGCAGCGAAGGAACACGCACACACATACAGTCGAATCGGGGGTAGCTCGGTTTTCTCTTTTTCCTTTACTTCTTGGATTGCTTTCTTTGTTCTCTTCATGGGTTCTTTCTTTTTCTTACGGCACTGATGGGGAGGGGGGGTGGGACGCCGTTTGCGCTCCATACTCTCTCTGTGGGGACTTCCTCTCACCAAACCCGTGGTTCTTTAGAGTTATAGTACGCTTGAGAATCCGGATTTTAGAGTCTCCGAGTGACGTTCGTCATCTTTTTCCGGGTTTCGTTATTTTTCTTCCGCAAGGACAAGCAAGTGACAAACTCACCGACTCCCCTCCGCCCGGTGGGAAGAGTGATGTTGTAACAGTTCTGGTTCTTCTCTTTTCTGCCGACGGAAGTTGCTCGGGCTGGCCCTCGTTCGTCCTGTGTTTTGTCGGCGATGACCGCTTTGGTGGCCCGGGTGGACACCTTTCCGTTGCTTTTTTTTTTCCTTACGCTTCCTTTTTTATCTATTTTATATATGAGTCGATGCCAAAAGGGGGGGGGGGGGGGGTTTGGGCGGAAAAATCCCCGCATAGTTCACCAGGGTCTGACGGGTACTGAGGCCCCATACCCTTCCTAAAACATCATTCTGCGTTCAAATACGCCCTCAGAAGCCTCCGGAGAGCCTTCTATGATGTCCCAAATGCAATTTTTGTGGGTTTTTAGGGGGTCCCCCCGTCTGCTGGCCGTAAACCGCCATAGAAGACACATATGCAACCTGATGCTGGGTCGCTCCTCGGAGCAAAATCTCGGCCTAAACACACGTTTTCGGCGTTCTCTATCATTCTCCAGGTGCATTCGACCCTCGGACTTCATAAATTATCTCGCTTACAGGTGTTCCGGGGTGTGCAAAAACAAGGCGAATGGACCCTACAGACCGTACCACGCCCTGCCTGTCTATACAGGCTTTGGGGTCGAATTGCGCCGCCTTGGCGCCATGTGCACCGTTTTGGTCTCGTTTGTGCTGCTTTGGGATCCACTAAGAACTCTGGTCTGATTTGCGGGACGCTTTGCTCGGTTTTGGTGCCCACTTTCACCGTTCAAAGTGCATCCAGTGGTGAAGACTTTGCGCCGAAGCTGGAGAGGAAGCGACCCAGTAGGCGCCACTTCACCGTGAGCGGGTCTCGGAACAGGACTCAAACTGTGGCCCAGGTGATACTGCCGACCATGGCGGGTGTGTGCGCCACACAGTTTGTCTGACCAAGCTCACTGCACAGGAGCTTGCCACACATCCCTCGGGTCATGTGCCGCCTGTGCAAAGACATCCAGCGAGAAGCACTTTGCAGCCATGGGTGAGAAAGATGCCAGAAGGGAAGACATTGCCAGGAAAGCTCTGAAAGCCTGCCCTGAAAGCGGTGAAGCCTGCTTCAAAATCATGAAGTGAACGCGTCGTAGTCAACCGCTTGAGAACGGCTGATGATCGCCTGTTACTTAACGCTTGTCCTACTTCGTTCACCAAGCCTTGCAGAATCACCAGAATAGCATAACATGATGCAGGTAGAAGCCTGAACAGGCCTTAGAACAGTGAAAGTGGGCGCCAAAACCGAGGAAAGCGTCCCGCAAATCAGACCAGAGTTCTTAATGGACTCCAAAGCAGCACAAACGAAGCCCGAAACGGTGGATGTGGCGCCAAAGCCAGTGCAGGTTGACCCCAAAGCCTGTATAGACAGGCAGGGCGTAGTTCGGTCTGTCCCCAATGCAGGGGGCCATTCTCCTTATCTTTGCACGTCCCGGAACACCTGTGAGTGAAAGAAACCACGAAGCCCGAGGGTCGAATGCACCTGGAGAGTGCTAGAGAACGCCGAAAACGTGTGTTTGGGCTGGGATCTTGCACAGAGAAGCGACCCAGCATCAGGTTGCGTATGTGTCTTCTATGGTGGTTTACGGCCAGCAGGCGGGGGGACCCCCTAAAAACCCACAAAATCGCATTTGGGACATCATAGAAGGCTCTCCGGAGGCTTCTGAGGGCGTATTTGAACGCAGAATGATGTTTTAGGAAGGGTATGGGGCCTCAGTACCCGTCAGACCCTGGTGAACTATGCGGGGATTTTTCCGCCCAAACCCCCCCCCCCCCCTTTTGGCATCGTACCATATGTGTACTGCTGTGCCACCTGCAGGATGGGTACGCCGCCTGGGTGTAGGCCAGGACCTAGGGGGCATGCCGGCTGGCGCTCCGGATGATCGTCCTCCCTCTGCAGGGAGTTAACATGCAGGGTCAGAACCTTGTGTCTTTTTGGAAATGGCCAAAATTTTATTTCCAGAAAAAAAATGGGTTTTTTGAATTTTAAAATTTTGGAACAAAAACTGCGGTAATTTTTGCGGAAGTTGAGCAATTTTTTTTTTTTTTGCCAAAATTTTTTTTTTGGGGTCCATCGGCCCCCGCGGGAGCGTTTTAAAAAGACACAAGGTTTTGACCCTGCATGTTAAACGCGTTCGCTAGGTCCACCTAGAGGACGCCCTTGCCCCTGCAGTACAAGGCGGCCACCCGCCGGACGGCCAGGACGGGTTTTGTACAGCCTTCAGACCCCCGACAGTGGTGGCGCGATGGCAGTAGAAAAAGTGGTCAGACGCTCGTTTAGGCTGAAATAATGGCTGCAGAATGCGAAAACAAGGCCAAATCACCCCCACAAGCCAATTCCTAGGCAATTCCTTAAGGAAAATCATCAAAAACCCAAACTGCAGCCACAAAAAGCAGCCCGACCAGGACACAACCGCAAACGGAACCCAAAAACAATCGGAAACCCCAGGCTGGCTGCTGATTTGGGGGTCGTCCACGCTGTGGATGCAGCTCTGGTTGGCGACCCCGCCGTGGCGAATACGAGGGGGCAGATGTCTTCAGAATGTTAAGCATAAATACTATTATACACTGCAACGGTAAGGTAGTGAAGCGCCGACACCTTGACCGTACTCCAAGATCCAGGATTCGTAACAGCGGCATGCTGAGAGCTTGGTACGAGTGCGTGCTTTTCTTACGGAGCGGCGTGCGCTTGATATCGGTGCTCGAGCGCTACGTGGACCAGCGGGAAAATGTTACCAACCAGGGGATCGATTCCTGTAGTAGGCAGTTTCTTCCCCACTAAACCCTGGTGGCTTCCCCGGTGTCCTGCAGTATGCAAATACCCACGAACCAAGCCCGTAGTTGTTGGTCCCCAGGTCTATTTTGCGCCGTTCTCTTCATCGGAGCTGATCTCGAGCAAAAATTCGTCGAAAAAGGTCTCTTCCTTGCTCGGCAGAATGAGCCCCGAAGTGACGTCTGGGTGAAGAAGAAGTGAGAGAAAAAGAGAGAGAGAAAGAGAGAACACAAAACAAAAAAGATTCTGTGTCGGGGGGCTGGCTAGACTTGGACCGGATTTCCTGGGGGGGGGGGACAGAGGCACGCCTTAGCAGCACAAGGGCCCGGTCCCACCCTCCTGTCATTTTTTTGTGTACTCGTTGTCATCGCTATCGCGCTGACTTTCCGAGAGAGAACACACGACAAAAAGATTCTGCGTCCGCCTTAGCAGTCCCAGGGCCCGGTCCCACCCTCCTGTCATTTTGTGTTCTCGTTGTCGTCGCTATCGCGCTGACTTCACGAGAGAAGAGTTGAAGTGCCGGGACCATCTCTCCGAAGAGCTGAAGTGCCGGGACCATCTCTCCGAAGAGCTGAAGTGCCGGGACCATCTCCCCGAAGAGTTGAAGTGCCGGGACCATCTCTCCGAAGAAGTGCCGGGACCATCTCCCCGAAGAGCTGAAGTGCCGGGACCATCTCTCCGAAGAGCTGAAGTGCCGGGACCATCTCTCCGAAGAAGTGCCGGCCATCTCTCCGAAGAGCTGAAGTGCCGGGACCATCTCTCCGAAGAGTTGAAGTGCCGGGACGACGTGCCGGGACCATCTCCCCGAAGAGTTGAAGTGCCGGGACTATCTCTCCGAAGAGTTTCCGTCGCCTCACTACTACCACGTACTTAGCAACAACCAGGAACACACTGGTAGGTGAGCAGCGACACCTCCCGAAAGTGAGCCAAGGGCGAAGGACGTGTCTGCGGCTACTGCGGCAGTTGCCGGTAAGATCTGAGTGCAATGTCCGAATACTTAAGCCGACAGGGAGCTAGCTATAAATTCCCGATGGTCATTTGTAGTTACAGGCTGAATAGCACACTGTGCCGAAGTAACTTGCCAGGGAGTGATACAGGCCCTTAGAGATCCGCAAACCTGTGTCAATATTTTCACGTGCGACTGTTGCGGAAATGTTCCCTTCAATACAAATGTATCTGTAACTAACAAACAAAGAAATGAGAGGCGGAAAATAAACCCCTCCTCGTTTATAGACTTTTTGGCAGGGCAGGATCCCCTGTTTTTTTGTGTGACCGTTCATGAATGGGTTCTCTTAGAGCAAGAAAGGGCTGTCGCGTTGTATATATGGTGCACGCTTTCGTTATGCATGTCCGACTGTTTTTGACCGACACCTTTTTGTTGGATGCAGCGAACAGCAGATGCAGCGAACAGCAATTTACCCCAAGATCCTTTCTCCAGAGTGAAAGTTCGCTTGAAACTTCGGGGGTGTTCTAGGGAAAGGAACTGTGCGATTGGAAATCTCTCGGACTAATCACAGGTTGGAATTTTACCTTTTGCCGCTACTTTTTTGAGGGGATGTGGTGTTGTTGTTGGCGGCGTTGTTGTTGTTGGTGTTGTTGTTGTTGTTGTAGTTGTTGTGTTACTCTTTACAAAGGTTCTTTTTACTCTAAAATCCCCCACCGCCACGCGAGCTTAAGAGGTTCGTTTGGGTTTCTTCTGAGTGTTCTTCCTGTTCTTTTGGGAGCATCGTATGGCTGACGGGAAACGCTGATCCCGAACCAAGGGGGGCGGCAGCTGGACGCCTTCGAGACGGATAAGGGCAGCTGGCGACTGATTCCTTTCTTGCACGCGTTTAGGTTGTAGCACACCCGCTTTTTCGGGTTCGGGGGGTGACTCGGGCGGTGGAAACAGATGCGTTGACTTGGACTGTGGGGCGTACACGGAGGCGTGTCCGTGCACAAACAGGGATAAATGCTTCTGGAAGAAAGGAATGCCGGCGCAGTGCACGTTCGCAAGGTACGGGTGGCGGCTGCCCCGTCGGTTCGTCGTCGGGTAGCGCCATACTGCACGTGAGGTCCAGCCTCAGAAGCTGGAGTCAAAGAGGGTGTGGCGGACCACACGCAGTCTGGATTCTACCCGCACGCCGGCTGTTGTTCGATGCTGTAGCACATTTTCAACTGGCACCTACCTTAGCCTCCGCCTACGTTCCCAGTACCAGGTCCCAATGCGACGACACCGGTGCTTCTCTCGAAGGACGCCAGAAGGGGGAAGACCACGACTATTTGTTTTAGCCACATGCAATGTGTGAGGAAACTGAACCGCCAACAAGTAGAACCTTCTGATCATGATCATTTGCCGAATTTGCCACCTGAAACCACGTCCAGGAATAGGGCTCAGGGTAGTGCGGTCAACGAAAACTCTAGTTTCCCTTTCTACTTTCTCCTACTCTCGCGGTGTACGGTTTTCGTGTGGCGGTACTGCACCCACAACCTTCCCACAACATTTACCCACAATACATCGTGGCTATGGTGGTTGGAATCGTTTTTCTCCCACCAACCAACCAATGATGAATGACCAAGGGTAATTCGGGTCCAATGTCGCATGATACGCGGGAAAAGGTTCGTGTCGACGGAATTGATTTCAACCCTGGGCATTGATTTTGCCCATTTACAATGGGCCACAAAGGAGAAAGATGCCAGCCACGATGGCCACGTTGCATTGTGGGTAACATGCTGTGGCTATTCTGACCACATTGTGGGAAAGTTGCGAGTGCAGAACTGCGTGCGGGCGAAGCGCATTTTACTGCCGGGCAACTAACTTTTCTGCATCACCATCATGCTTTTCTTACACTCCAAGCAGAACTGGTTTCCGGTGGTAATTAGCCTGTCGTACTGACATCTGTAATTAGCCTGTCGTACTGACATCATTTTCCTCCATTTCTTCGTGAATTTAGCCCTCAAGGTGTTTCCTACACAAGCAGGTGCTCATGCAATGAAAAGAAGGAAGCACTTGATTGTGTTGCGGGTCCTGTTTTTTTTGAATTTTTTGACGTCTCGCTCCATATGAAGAAGAGAGTGGAAAAAGTCGCGACCGTGGAAGGGGGGGCATGTTGGTCGGAATAGTGGGTGTGTGCTTCATATGAGACCCCTCGGGTGGGGTAAAGTGTCTCAGCAGCAGGGCTTTTCGTTCACTCCTCTTTCATCTTGTGGCGGTCCAAAGGGGTTTCTCTAGGGCTCTCCGTTTCAAATAAGGAGAATTGTGACCACTTTTTGGTTCCACAGGGGCAACTCTGTTTTATATCAGTAGTACCGTGCTTCGTTTCGTTCCTTTTAAGCCACAGTTGAGCAGGTGTTGGGCTCCTTAGTCCGTGTTCAAAGGTGGGTAGTATAAGAACGCTGTCTGGCATGAGCCTTCGAGCGTATAACCACGTCTGGCCGAAGAAGGGGTTTTTTCCAAGAATGGTTAAAGATAAGCCAAGACTAAATTTAGTTTCAATTCAACGCGAGTTTCTTGTGTCGGTCGCAACACTTACAGACTTGGCTAGCCGTAGTTAAAGTGTACACCCGCCTCACAGCCCCAATGGTCAACCGGAGACCCTAAAACACCGAACGCTCGATAAACAGTGGTATCACCTGAGGGGGATAATCTCAAGACCGCCGACGTGATGAAGCCGTTAAGTAGCGGCTGTCGGCTTACCCCGGACACCTGCTTTGCGGCCAGCCAGCGCCCAAACGGGGCACTATTTTCAGTTTCCTGACCGTTTTGGGCCCACACCACTTCATTTTCACGACCTTCACCAAAATGACCAAAAAAACACGAAACTTTCACCCGGGTTCCTACCTGGGGCACTGGTATTTGCGGACGCGGACGCCCGTCCGCACCAAAAAAGTGCGGACGGCCTACACTCCATCGAAAGAGGGCAGATGCACTCAATTTAAAGAAGAGGGAGAGAGAGACGAGTTAGAGTGCAGGGACCATCTCCGAGGAGTATCCGGTCGCCCCACTACTATCCCGTACTACTACGGCGGCGCAAGTCGTTGCGCCGTGGGCGCGGAGCGAGCCGTGGCCTTGTCAAAGATGATTGTTGCACCGATGGTGGCGCAGCCGGGGGCGTTCTGACTGGCGTACGAGACCGCCTGGCAGGCGTGTGTTGACACGTTGTTTCGCGGGCTCTCCTCCTTTTGGCAATAGCCCGCCCTATGGCGGCGGCTAGCATCTTGACGGGGAATCTCAACTCCCACTGAACAAAGGGTACGTCGTGCGGATATTCAGGCACGGCATCGTTCCAGCTGAAGAAGACAGAGTGTAGCCCGGACAACCACGGCCGGTTCAAGAAACCCGGGCCCCAACACGACCGAGAAGCCGGCAACCACTTCCCTCCCGCGTAGTTGGGTTTTTCCCTTTTCCAAGGGACAGACGACCGCGGCTTTGTTGAAGCTTTCCTTACCCGAATATCTTTTGACCCCTGCGTGGATGGGAGGAGGTGGGGTTTTTTTCCTGGTGTGAAGAAAGAGCAGCCGAGGGAACGTGTCAGTTAGACTTTGGCGGACACTTGCCGGCATAGCGGAGGTCCCCCCCTCTTCCCCACCTCTATATTTTTTTGACGGACAGATGACGGCATGCAAACCATGGCTTTGTCCTACAGGCTACTGTGGCCGACGCCCCTCGCCCCTCCCCCGGTGGCGGACACATGGCGGCATGGCAAACCATGGCTTGTCCTATAGGCTACTGTGGCCGACGCCCCTCGCCCCCCTTTTTATCCCGGTGGCGGACATATCATGCAGGGTCGTCTTTTTGGAAATGGCCAAAATTTTATTTCCAGAAAAAAAATGGGTTTTTTGAATTTTAAAATTTTGGAACAAACCCTGCGGTAATTTTTGCAGAAGTTGAGCAAATTTTTTTTTGCCAAAATTTTTTTTTGAGGTCCATCGGCCCCGCGGGAGCGTTTTAAAAAGACACAAGGTTCTGACCCTGCATGATATGGCGGCATGGCAAACCATGGCTTGTCCTATAGGCTACTGTGGCCGACGCCCCTCGCCCCCCCCCCCCCCCCCCCCCAACTGACACGTTCCCCGAGTGACTAAAACCCTTCCCACTCCAGATGCGGCCTGCACTCACAGGAGAGCTTTCTTCCCGTGGGACAGCGGGGACGGCAATGCTGCCCTTGTATGCGAAGGCATTCAGCTGCTGCGGCGGGCTGAAACCCCCAGGCAGCTAACACCGCAAGATGAGGGCAGAAGTCTTGAGCTGAATGGAGAAGCTGTTAACCTCCTACGCTCTATCCGTCCCCCAAAAAATCCCGCTGCCTTCACCCTTTGGCGAGGAGCCACAGGACCCAAAAAGCACGTGTAGCGCTTCGGACGTTATCCACTTCAAGAACTTTGACACACACACACATACACGCACGTGACGTAGTGGCAGTAGTTGTGAACATAGTACACCACTTTGTGATTCTGCAACGGGCGGCCTTCTCGAGCACTTCCGACGAGGCAGGTGCGTATTGAAGAAAAAAGTACAGGTCACTACGCGCACAAACAAACAACAGAAGGCGGTTCGCGCTTATTTCGGGTCACCACTTCGTCTCGTATTCCCGTGAATGAATAATCAGCATCACTTGGACGATCGAAGAACCCAACCAGCGGTCAGGTAACAGAGTCAGAGGCACGCACACAGAATTTCTTCTAACAATGGGTGCTGCTACCCATCCTGCTGTATTGGAGGGCATTGATGTGTATGTTTCAGACGATCATGGACGTACTTTGATTGACGGATTGTTCTTTTCAACGGCGTTTTTCCCCCCACCCACCACACCCACTTTCTTTTGATAAACGGCGACACTCGTTCGTACTTCGTTCACTCAAGGGCTGGAGGTGCCTTTTTGTCTTGCAGGGCTGTGGCACTGTGCTAACTCCGACCCGAGCTTCGATTGACCGTGAAAACAACAAATGGTGCCAGGAAGGAGTTAACCAACATGGCTCATCGAGAAGGTGTACGGGGGACGCTCACCGGGTATACCCCGTTGTGGGAGACTTCTTACTTGTGTCCCAAAAGGTGGTTGCGCCACAACCAGAGGAGACGGTTTCGTGATTAGCTTAGCATTCCCAAACTGAGTGATTCGTGCTGGCAAGGAGTTAACCAACATGGCTCGTCGAGGAAATACGGGACTCTCACCCTCAGTGGATACCCCGTCATAGGAGACTTCCCTCGGCGCCACTTGTGTCCCCAAGCAGCTTGCGCCACAGCCAGGATACGGTTTACTGATTCGCTCAGCATCACCAAACTGAGCGATCCGTGCTAGCAAGGAGTTAACCAACATCGCTCGTCGAGAGGTTCCCATTGTGGGAGACTTCTTACTTGTGTCCCCAAAAAGAAAGTTGCGCCACAACCAGAAGACGGTTTCGTGATTAGCTCAGCATTCCCAAACTGAGCGGCTCCTGAACTAAGCAGCATGGCTCGTCGAGGAAATACGGAACGCTACAACCTCTGCGGATACCCAGACTTCCCTTGGCCACTTGTGTCCCCAAGCAGCTTGCGCCACAGCCAGGATACGGTTTACTGATTAGCTCAGCATCCCCAAACTGAGCGACTCGTGCTAGCAAGGAGTTAATCAACATGGCTCGTCGAGGAAATATGGGAATCTCACCTCGCTGTGGACAACCATCCCAGAAGACTTACCTCGACGCCACCAAGTGTGTCTCCAAGCAGCTGCGCCACAATCCGTGTATCCTGTAGAAGACGCCTGTGTCGCTCTGTCCGCGGGGACGAGTGTAAAGCCGGGGAAAATTCGTGCTCGCCTTGCTCCGGCAAAAGTAACCGTCACTACCTAGCGAAAGCCAAGCCAGCTTAGCTCCCGGACACGTCATCAGTGTGGCACGCAAACTTTTTCTTCGAACCAACCACACGCCCTGAAGGCTGTGTGAAGTTATTATCGACAGTCGTGGTGCCTCACCTCCCTCAGTGAAACTGTGAGAGGTCTCCCACAGACCCCCGGCGGATTACCTGTACGGCTGGTTCAATCAGAGCCGGAACCACACGGGTGGAGTCCAGCCCAGAAGCTGTAGCAAGTGTCGCACTCGCGTTTCGGGTCTCCATTCTCACGCGTGCTGGCTGTAGCACACCCGCTTTCGTTTTCGGGGGAGACGCGGGCACACCCTTTTTACCCCAGCTTCTGAAGCTGGGCTTCACCGAGTGTTCTTCTTCTGCATCGCGGACTACCAAGATTGCACTGCCTTGCGTCGGTCGGCGGCCCGCTTTGGGGCTGCTCTTCGACGATCAGCCCGCGCTTCGCCTTCGCGTCAAGCTCCAGCTTCTGAAGCTGGACTCCACCATGTAGTAGTACGGCCTCTGGGAGGTTCCTGCACACGGGGTACTATCCATAATGGTGTGGTCAGATTCAGGTTTGCGGCGGGTTCACCGTTATTGTGCCGAGTACTTACCGGTTCTATGAAACGGATGAAACGGAGCGGATCACTCCACCATTTAGTGTCTACACGGAACACTGTCCGATGCGAGCATTACGTGTTCTTCGTCTGCACCCAGGGGGGTATGAGTGCGACTACCAAGCTTGCTCTGCCTTGCGTCGGGCGGCGTTTAAGGCCGGGCCGGACACCTTCCTCTGCGCGGAGTGCTGCCGGCGGGACGAGGCGATGGTGCTGTCGTTGGCGGTCGCGGCGCACACGTCGTCGAGGGAGACCAGGTGCAGGGGCACTTTTTTGTCGACGTCGGTCACCGGCTGGTACAGGACCAGGCTCGCGCCCGGGTCCGCGCACACGGCGTCGGCGGCCCGCCGGCGGGAAGCAAGGTTCGGGCTGCTCTTCGACGCGACCAGCCCGCGCTTCGCCATCGAGCTGACGACCGCGTCCGCCAGCAGCGCCATGGCCTCGTCGTTCTTCTTCCCGTACAGCAGCGCCGCCAGCTTCCGCTCGATGTCGATCCGGCCCCGCCGCTCGTCGCCGCTCCGTGCCGAGTTCAGCCGCCCCGACTCGGGACTCATGTTCGGGTTGTACGCGAACGGCGACGTCGACTGGGGCTGCGCCGGCTGCTTTCGCAGGGGAAACAGCGGGTCTGGCGACGTCGGGGTGTATCCGTCTCGTGCGGTGTACGGCGGGGAGTGGGACGCAGCCTGGTTCCGGGTGAGGAAGCTCTGGGGGAGACGGAGGGTCGGTGAAGGGTGGGGGTGAGGCGCGGCCGTGGGTGTGTCGAACTGCGGCGAACAAACGGCGTGCGAGGACGCGTGGGGCACCAGCGGTTGAGGGACAGCGCGCGTCTTTGCCGGCGGGTGCAACGACTGAGCTGAGGCGGGCCGCGGCTCCCGCGGGCTCGTGTTCACCTCCGACGCCGCCGCCGACGACACGACCGGAAACGCCTTGTACCGGACCCCCGTCGCGGGGTCCAGCAGCACCAGCTCCGCCCAGCTGCTGGCGCCGCGGGCGGCGGACGCCGAAAAACGGACGTCTTCGCCGCCGGCGCGGGGCTCCGGCGCGGGCGGCGGGCCGCGCCCCTTCGCGGCTGCCGGCTGCCGCCGCTTCCCGGGCGGCGGCGAGCGGCGCGTGGGCTGCGGAGAGCCGCGGTGCCCCCGCTTCTTCCGCTTGAAGGACTCTGTTTCCGCGGAGTACACGCGGATCGACCGCATGGCCGACGACTCGGGCTGGCGCTTCCGGCGCGCAGACGGCGTCGCGTCTCGGTCCGCCGGGTCCTGCTGCTGCGGGTGGTGGTTTTGATGGTGTTGATGTTGATGTTCAAGGGTCGCGCTGTGGGATATGTTCCCGCCGTATGGCAGGGCGCCGAGCGAGGACCCCCTGGGGAGTTCGAGGTTCGGCGCGCCGCGGAACTGCGAGTTGTACGCAGGGTCCGGGCTTTCGGTGACGTCCCGGTGAGCCGGCTGCTGCTGCTGCTGCTGGTGGTGGTGGTGGTGCTGGTGGTTCGCATCGGCGTACCCGTCGCCGGTGTGCAGGGCGCCGAGGGAGGACCCCCTGGGGAGTTCGCGGTTCGGCGCGCCGCGGAACTGCGCCGCCGCCGCGGCGGGCGAGTTGTACGCAGGGTCCGGGCTTTCGGTGACGTCCCGGTAAGCCGGCTGCTGCTGCTGCTGCTGGTGCTGCTGCTGCTGGTGGTGCTGCTGCTGGTGCTGGTGGTACGTGTAGGGGTTGTAAGGGTCGTTGCCGCCGGGCCCCGGTTGCAACGCGCCGAGCGAGGAACCCCTCGGGAGCCCCCGGCCCGGCCGCGCCGCCGCCCCAGGCGAGACCGGGTCTTCCCCCGCGGTGAAGAACTGGCGCAACTCCTCACCCCCCCGCTGCTGCTGCTGCTGCTGCTGCTGTTGCTGCTGCTGTTGCTGCTGTTGCTGTTGCTGTTGCTGCTGCTGCTGCTGCTGCTGTTGCTGTTGCTGCTGCTGCTGCTGCTGCTGCTGCTGCTGCTGCTGCTGCTGCTGCTGGCCACGCGGGAGCACTTTCGGGCCCTTTTGACCCGACGTCCGCGGGGTGCGCACCTCGCCCGGGTCCGTGTCGTCGCAGCCGTCGGCGTCGAAGCGCGGACCGTGGCCCGGTGCCGCCCTGTCCTGCGAGAACTCGCGCTTGAGCCGCCGCAGCCGGTCACCGAGCGCCTCATGCCGGCGGTCGTTCTCGACCCGCCGCAGCTCCGCCGCCCGCGCCCGCGCGCAGTGCGCCCGGAACGCCCGCTGGATGACGCGTGCACCGCCGTCGGCGGCCGACGACCGAACGACGGCTCCCCGCCCCGCGTAAGCGGCGCGCGGCGTGGCCTGCTTTTCGGCCCGCGTCTGGTTGTTGACGGACAGGTCGCCGGGGAACGGGGCGGGCGGTGGCGAGCTTCGCCGTTGCCCCACCGCCGGAACGCCAGCTTCGCGCCCCGCGTAAACGGCGCGTGGCGAGGCTGGTTTTCCGACCCGCGCCCGGTTGCCGACGGATGGGTCGCCGGGGAAACGGTCGGGGGGTGGCGAGCTCCGCCTCCGGAAGCTGGTCCAGGCGCGCTGCACGGCGGCCGCCGCGGCGCCAGCCGCCTCGTCGGAGTCGCGGGCGGCGGCGGCGGCTAGCCGGCGCGCGCGGAGGAAACTCGCGACTCTGCGCGCCCGGCGGCAGCGGAAGCACCGCTGGAGGGTCGCCGCCGCGGCGTGCTGGGGGCCGAAGAGCAGGCCCCACGGGAGGCGCGAGCGGGCGAATGCTTGCACGACCTTGGCCATGCGCAGCCGCGCCGCGTGCACCTCCCGCCGGGCCGTGTATCCCAGGACGGCATCCCGGAGGGATCGGAAGGACGCACGGGAGAACTCCGCCTCCTCCTCGTCGTCGTGGACGGCGTTGAACAGCGCGAGGGCCCGCCAGGCTCGGTCGACCCGCTTTCGGGCGAGCCAGCCGCGGACCCACTTCTGGATGGCCAGCGCGGCGCGCTCTTCGAGGGCGCCGAACTCCCTGGAGTAGTACGCGGGGGACTTCTTCCGCGCAGCGGCGGCGTGGGCCTGCTCCTGCTCCGGGTACTTGGGCAGCTGGATGTAGGCCTCGGTACCCCGGCGGGCGCCGTGCCGCGACGGCAGCGGTGCGTCTTCATCGAACTCGTCGGAAGACGTCGACGCCTGCCGCAGGCGTGGTGACTCCGGGCCGCGCAGCGGTGCCGGCACCGCGCGCTGGACTCGCGGCGACTGCCGTGGCGTCTCGGCCGCGAAGCCGACGGTCGGCGCGCCGTCCCGCGTCGGGTGGCTCCTGGCCACCGCCGCCGGCGGGGCGCCTGTCCCCGGCTGCTGCTGCTGCTGCTGCCGGTCGGGTGCTGCCGCGGGGTCGCTGCGGCTCTCGTTTTCCGGGGGGTGCTGCTGCAGGTCTCCCTGGCCGGTCGTGCGCTCTTGCTGCCGCGCCAGCGTGCGGTCGCCCGCGCTTGCGGCTTGAGCCGCCGCCGGGCGGGCCTCGTCGGGGGCTGAACTTTTCGGTTCGCCGTGGGCTTCCGTCCGCAAAGTGTGCAGATCGGGGGGGGCTGAACCTTTCGGTTCACTGTGAGCTTCCATCCGCGAAGTGCGCCCATCGGGGATCGAACCTTTCGGCTCTCCGTGGGCACCCATCCGCGAAATGTGCTGATCGGGGGGGACTGAACCTTTCGGCTCTCCGTGGGCTTCCATCCGCGAAGTGTGTTGATCGGGGGGGGCTGAACCTTTCGGTTCACCGTGGGCTTCCCGGGCTTCCGTCGGCGAAGTGTGCTCCGCGGGCCGAGCAGCACCTTTCGGCGCGCCGCGGGCGTCTGCGCGCAGCCGAATTGCTGTGCGGACCGCAGCAAGCCGGCGCCACCACGTCTGCAGGCGCACGGCCGCGGCCCGCCGCGCCGATACCACGCGCAGCGCCCGCCGCGCCCCGGCGGCGCGGCCCGCTTTTTGGAGCACCACCGCGACGCCGCCGGCCTCCCTCGGGATCCCCCGGACCCTCCCACACGCCTCGCCCCGCGCCGCCCTGCACTGCTGCCCGCCCGGCAGCGCCAGCTTCACGCCACGGTGGGCGGCCGCCGCACGCGCCCGGGAGGCAAGCCACGGGGACACCCGCGGGGCCCCCCGGTCCCTGATCCATCCGGGAGCGCACGGCTTCAACAGCAGGACGGCGGCGGGGGAGAAGGCTGGGGGTGCTGGTGGGCCGGTCGGCGGGGGGGTGTCCCCGGTGGACCAGTGCCAGTGGAGGTCGAACGGGTTGCGGAGCTGCGTGGCGAGCGAGATGCGGGCGGCCTGCTCGCTGGTGAGCACGGCGCCGCGGCCGCGGAGCTCGTCGGCCGCCGCCCGGCGGAGGGCGAGGTACCACCGGTACTGCGCGGCGACCCGAGCGCGGCCGAAGGCTTGGACGACCAGGGCGAAGTAGACGCTCTTCCGCCGCTTCTTCTCGGCCCGCGCCGACGCGCCTTTCCAGGCGCTCTGCACCTTCGACGCGGCGGTCGCGGCGCTCGGGTCGTCCCACCCCTTCGGCTCCCACGCGCCGGGCGACGGGAACACAGGGGTGGTAGTCTCCCTACTTGCATCCTGCTGCTGCTGCTGCTGCTGTTGATGCGGTTGCTGCTGCTGCTGCTGTTGATGGGGTTGCTGCTGCTGCTGCTGCTGCTGTTGATGTGGTTGCTGCTGCTGCTGCTGCTGCTGCTGTTGTTGATGTGGCTCTTGTTGTCGCTCTTGCTGTTGGTGGTGGTGGCCTTCTTTTTCGGGCGGGTCCTGGTCCGTGCCCGGGTCGTCGCCCGGCCGCTTTTTGCGGGCGGACCCCCGGCCGCGCTCCCTGTTGAGCTCCTCGCGCACGAGGCTCGTCAGCAGGTCGAGGCGGGCCATCTTGAGCACCCTCACGTTGTCCGCCGCGATGTACCGCCGCCACGCCGCCTGGATCCGGCACGCGGCGCCGTCCCGGGCGCAAGGCAGCGCTTCCCGCGAGATAGACCGAGAAACGCTGATCTCCGGCACGGGCGGTTCCTCCCGAGGCATCCGGAGGATGTGGAGGCGGGCTCTGTACGCGAGTGCGGCGGACTGCAGGGTGCCGCGGGCCCGGGCGCGCCGCAGGCGCGCGGCGGCCAACCGGGCCCGGCAGCCCTGCGCCGCGGCCGCCAGCACGCGCTCCGCGACGATGCGGTGCAGCTGGTGCAGCTCCGCCTCGACGCAGAAGCTGTCCTCGGTCGCCAGCAGCGGGCGCTCGTCGACGGGCGAACCGCGCAGGCCGGCCGCTGCGGCGGCGGTCTCCGGGGGGGTGCCCGCGTGACCCACTTCCGGCGTCGCCGAGCCTGCCGCAGCGGTACCCTCCGTAGTGTCCGCACGGGCCGCTCCCGGCATTCCGGAGTCCGTGCCTGCTCCAGCTGCAGGTGCATTGTTCTCCGTAGTAGTATCCACATGGCCCGCTCCCTGCGTTTCCGAGCCCAGGCCAGCCGCTGCAGTTGCACTCTCCGTAGTGTCCGCACGGGCCGCTCCCGGCTTTCCGGAGTCCGTGCCTGCTCCACCTGCAGGTGCATTGTTCTCCGTAGTAGTATCCACATGGCACGCTCCCTGCGTTTCCGAGCCCAGGCCAGCCGCTGCAGTTGCATTCTGCGTTGTGTCTGCACGGGCCGCTCCCGGCTTTCCGGAGTCCGTGCCTGCTCCAGCTGCAGGTACATTGTTCTTCTCCATAGTGCTGTCCACACGGCCCGCTCCCGGCGGTGCAGAGTCTCGGGTTGCCGTGTGTTCGGCTTGTGGGCCCGCCTGCGGCTGTTGGCTCCCCAACGTCTCCGCGGGCGGGGTTTCCCCCTCGGGGGCCACTTCCACAGACGACACCCGGCTCACCCCGGCTATCGTGCCGAAGCTGGGCGCGTCGGTATGTGGCCTCGCCTGCAGCTGCTTGTTCCCAGGCCAAACTGCGGATGAGACCGCCTCTTCGGGTGTCACTTCCACCGACACCACCCGGCGTACGCCTGCAATCGCGCCGATCCCGTGCGCCGCGTGGTATGGCCTCACCCGAGGTTCGACGGCGGGGGCCGGCTTCTGCTCGGGCGCTCCGCTGGCCCCGAAAAGGCTGGTTCCAGCTTTTTCGGGCTTCTCGGCGGCGCCGTGCGTCTCCTCCTGGTGTGGGTGCCCCGAAAAAGCTCCGCCGGCCCCGAAAAGGCTGGCTCCAGCTTTTTCGGGCTTCGCGGCGGCGCCGTGCGTCTCCTCCCGGTGCGGCCGACGGCCGTGCCCCGAAGGATCTCCCGCGGAGCCCGCGGCCTTCTGCTTCTCGGTCGCCCCGCTTTCGGCGGCCGCCTCCCACGCGCCGAAGCCGCTGCCGCCGCCCAACGACCCCCTGCGGCCGGCGTCGGACTCCGCGTGCGGCGAGAGCGAGTTGCCGGCCGCCGCCGGCCCCGCCGCAGGCGGGGGCGGCGGGTTGTCGAGGAGCCCGCGCTTGGCCGAGCTCTTCCGCGACGACTGCTCCGGCGAGTCGCCGGTCTCGCACACGACGATGGTCAGCGGGCGGCGGCGCCCGGCACGCGGGTCGAGCGAGAAGTCCGTCAGCGCCGCGGCCACGTCGATGATCGCCTCCGCGGGCGATTTTATGACGGACACGCTGTTCACCAGCCCGGCGTCCTCGTCGGTCGCCTCGTCCCCGTACGACGGCTCGCGGTCAACGGTCAACAGCCGCGAAGCCGAATCCGGAGTGCGCAGCAGCGAGTTTTTATGGCTGAACGACCCTGCCCAGGAGGTTGCCCGCGCAACGTGGAAGTCGGGTTGGGTGACGGTGATGGTGTGCTCCATCGTGTCGTGCAGGTTGCGCACCGCCGTCCGGGCGGCGTACCCCGCGAAGCAGCGGGAGACGGTGCCGGCGGCTGCGAGCGACCGCAGCGAGCACAGCCGCCGGCGCGCCGCGAAGCCGGCGCCGACCACGTGGAGCTCTGCCGCGGCCCGCCGCCGCCGGGCCAGCAACACCCGGGCTGCGTGCGCAGCCCCGCACGCCCGAAGCACCGCCCGCGCGGCGTGCGCCTTCGCGAGGTCCCGCCGTGCCGCCCAGCCGGCGCACGCCGCAGCGAGCGTCCTGCCGCAGGCCGCGCTCCGCGCGGCGGCCGCGTGCGCGCCGGCCGCAGCGCGGCCGTTCCATGCGGGGCGACTCGCCCGACGGACTGCCAGGGGGCGCTGGTTGGCGATCGACTCCGGCTTCGGCGTGTCGACCAGCCGGTCCGATCCGGCGTCCGACAGCTTCGACTCCGACGATCGGTGGCTCGACAGCGGCGGCGTGGGGGGCGTTTGCACTGCGTTCGACGAGCGAGGGAAGGCCAGAATATTCGCGGCGGTCTCAGCTTGCGCTGCCTCCGCCCTTTTGCCCTCGTTTTCTCCTTTTGCGGCTGCCGTCGGCGCTGCGTTCGATGAGCGAGGGAAGTCATGAATATTTGCGGCGGCCTCAGCCTGCGCGGCCTCCGACGACGACTCCTTGCCCTGGGAGTCCGAAGCAAGGCCAGCTTCCTCGGTCGGAGGCAGTGGATCTCCACTCTTGCAGGCAGACTGGGAGCCTTGCCGGGCTCCGTCCTCCGAGGTGCTGGGTAACACGCGACCTGAATCGCCTGCTGGCACCGCATGCTGCGCCGGCGCGTGGCCGTGTGCGGGATCACCGACGGCGTCCCACGACGAGTCCTTGCCCCACCGGGGGTCCGAAGCGAGGCCGGCGTCGGCGGAAGCCGAGGTGGCCTCTTCCGTTGCGGCTTGGGAGGTCGTGTTGACGCTGCCCGCTTGCTCCCGCGCCTCGTGCGGCTGGCGGGCGGCCGGCGCTGCTTCCGCCGTCGACGCACGGCTTCCGCTGCGGACGCTGTCGGCCCGTTGCCGCGCCGCTGGTGCTTCGGAGTTGAGGCAGCCGTTCGGTGCCGTGTTCGCGGACGAGGAGGCCGAGCCGCGCCGCGGCGGGCCGCCGCCGGCAGGACCGGTCGACGACTTTCGGGCCTGCGGGGCTGCTTCGGCGCTGTTGGATGGGAGGCGAGCGGCGGCAACCGGTGCGTTCGCGTCTTTGGACGATGCTGATGAGTTGCACCGCTGGGGAGCACCTGCAGAGCCGGAGGATGACTTTCGGGACACAGGGACACCTTCGGCGCTGGTGGACGGAACGCGAGCGGCAGCAACAGGTGGTGCATTCGCGTCTTTAGACGATGCTGAGTTGCCCCGCAGAAGAGCACCTGCAGAACCCGAGGATGACTTTCGGGACATAGGGGCGCTGGTGGATGCAACGCGGGCGGCAGCAACAGGTGTATTCGCGTCTTTAGACGATGCTGAGTTGCGCCGCGGGAGGGCACTCGCAGAACCCGAGGATGACTTTCGGGACACAGGGGCTCCTTTGGCGCTGGTGGATGGAACGCGGGCGGCAGCAACAGGTGTATTCGCGCCTTTGGACGACACTGCTGAGTTGCGCCGCCCCGCAGAGCCCGAGGATGACTTTCGGGACACAGGGGCTCCTTCGGCGCTGGTGGACGGAACGCGAGCGGCAGCAACAGGTGTATTCGCGTCTTTAGACGATGCTGAGTTGCGCCGCAGAAGAGCACCTGCAGAGCCTGAGGATGACTTTCGGGACACAGGGGCTCCTTCGGCGCTGTTGGATGGAACGCGAGCGGCAGCAACAGGTGTATTCGCGCCTTTAGACGACACTACTGAGTCACGCCGCAGAAGGGCGCCTGCAGGACCGGAGGATGACTTTCGGGACACAGGGGCTCCTTCGGCGCTGTTGGATGGAACGCGAGCGGCAGCAACAGGTGTATTCGCGCCTTTAGACGACACTACTGAGTCACGCCGCAGAAGGGCGCCTGCAGGACCGGAGGATGACTTTCGGGACACAGGGGCTCCTTCGGCGCTGTTGGATGGAACGCGAGCGGCAGCAACAGGTGTATTCGCGCCTTTAGACGACACTACTGAGTTGCGCCGCAGAAGGGCACCTGCAGGACCGGAGGATGACTTTCGGGACACAGGGGCTCCTTCGGCGCTATTGGATGGAACGCGAGCGGCAGCAACAGGTGTATTCGCGCCTTTAGACGACACTACTGAATCACGCCGCAGAAGGGCGCCTGCAGGACCGGAGGATGACTTTCGGGCTTCTTCGGCGCTGCTGGATGCGGCAACAACAGGTGGCTTCGCATCTTTCGACGACACTGAGTCGCGCCGCAGAAGGGCACCTGCAGAACCCGAAGATGACTTTCCGGCCGCAGGGGCACCTTCGGCGCTGCTGGATGGGGCGCGAGAATGGGACGGATCCGCGGGGTTTTCAGCCACCGCGCCGCCCTCGGGGAGCACCGTTTCGGGGCTGGCGGCCTCTGCCTCCGACTCGGATCGCACGACGCCGGGGAAGCTGGGGATGCGCGGGATTTGCGGCGGGTGGTGGCCGTGAGGCTCCGGCGGAGCCGATGCTGTGCCTTCCTCCGAACAGCTTTCGACCCGGCGGATCTCGACGGAGCCGGCGCTAGAGCGGCGGCGGTGGAGGAGCGACTTGGCCGCGGCCGGCGCCTGCGCGCCGGCGCCGAGCAAAAAGCTGCTTTTCCGCGGGTTCGACAGGCCCGACACCCGCCGGACCACCGGCTCGGCGCCTTCGGCGGCCGCGGGCTCCCGGTCGGTCTCTCCGTCGGCGGAAGACCCGGTTGAATCGTCGAGCTTCGCCTCCGTGTCCGTAGAGTCGTCGGCGATCTCGAACGTCAGCGATTCATCGTCGTCACCATCCCCGCCGTTCTCCGCGTTCCCCGCGGCCCCTTCGCTCTCACCGGATCCCGTCGAGTCCAGGAAGAACAGCGGCAGACTCTCCCTGCTGTCATCGTCCTCCGTCATCCCCAGCGGCAGGACAGCCCGGGGGGTCGGCGCGCACCGTCCGGGCGGGGCGCTACCCTGCTTCCTCGCCGGCTGCTCGGAATATTTAGCGTGTTTTCCGTTTCTTTTTTTTGGTGTTTGTCCAATCCGACAGCAAGCGCGTGTCAGACGAGCCCGCCCGAAGGCAGTTGTGGTTTTCTTCAGGCGGGTCTTCTCTGCCGGCGGAAGTTGTTTGGGCCAGATCTCTTTTGTGGTTCCGACGATTCCGAAAGGGCGTACAGATTGTGTCTTTCGACTTTTTTGTCAACGTTTTCTTTATTTTTTCCCCTCTGTCTTTGTTTTTTTTTTTCCCCTGCAGAAGGATGTCGGATTGGAGCTATTGCGACTTGCGATACCGAAAATAGAACCTCGTGTGAGAACAAGACCACAAAGAGAGCCTCGTCGTCGTCGTCACCATCCCCGCCGTTCTCCGCGTTCCCCGCGGCCCCTTCGCTCTCACCGGATCCCGTCGAGTCCAGGAAGAACAGCGGCAGACTCTCCCTGCTGTCGTCGTCCTCCGTCATCCCCAGCGGGAGGGCGGCCCGGGGGGGTCGGCGCGCACCGTCCGGGCGGGGCGCTCCCCTGCTTCCTCGCCGGCTGCTCGGAATATTTCGCGTGTTTTCCGTTTCTTTTTTTTGGTGTTTGTCCGATCCGACGACAGCAAGCGCGTGTCAGACTAGCCCACCCGAAGGCAGTTGTGGTTTTCTTCAGGCGGGTCTTCTCTGCCGGCGGAAGTTGTTTGGGCCAGATCTCTTTTGTGGTTCCGACGATTCCGAATGGGCGTACAGATTGTGTCTTTCAACTTTTTTGCCAACGTCTTCTTTATTTTTCCCCCTCTGTCTCTTTTTTTTTTTTTTTTTTTTTTTTTCCCTGCAGAAGAACAGGGGTCTTTAAAAGTTTGGGGGTTGGAGCGGAAAACCCGGTGTCAGCCAAAAACCCGGTGTGAGGTCAAATTTTTTTTTTCCAACACTTGGGCAGCAGCAGGGGACTTTAGCTCTTTGTCTGACGAGCAAAAAAGCCGGTTTCAGCCAAAAACCCGGTTTTGGGGCTCTGCGGTGCCTGTGGGTGTCTGAGTGCCTGGAACCGTCGCCCCGCGCACGTAAACAAAGGGACGGAGGGGGGTGGTGAGATAAGCTTGCGGTGGTGGTGGTGTGCACGTCTATCAAACTACGGAGTGGTAAGTGAAAAGCTTCGAATTGCAGTGACACACCGTGACGCGCCATGTATCTGCAGTCACTGTACAGTACAGTACAGTACAGGGGCCACTTGAAATCATAATTTATAAATTATTTTTATTTTTTTGAAAAACCGAAACCGGAAAAACCCGGTTCCTGAAACCGGGAAACCGGGTTTCCAAAGTCCCCTGGGCAGCAGGGATGCCTTGGGACGAAAATCCCTACGCTCTAAACCGGGGTTTTGGGGAATCACACGGCATTCAGCGGTGACCCTACTGTAGCCCCGACCCGCACAGTAGGCTGTGTTGACGCTTCGGGTGGGGGGAGACCTGCCCGCGCAGCGATATTTTTTGTGGTAGTGAGCCTCCTTTTGGCTTCTGCATGCGTGTGCCGCCTCTGGTGCACGATTGAACCAGCGTTAAACTCCGGAACACCGATCCAGCAACTCTTCTTATGGCGGTTTTGTGTTTCTTAAGGAGCCCTGCGCCGCAGGCGCGGAAACTTTTAAACGGTCGCACTTACGGATCAAAGCAGATGGGCACTAGGGTGGCTCGTCACAACTAGGTTGGCTGACATGTCAATTAAACCTGCGCCGCAGGCGCGGAAATTTTGACGGTCGCACTTACAGTTAAACAGATGGACGGAAACACGTTGGTTTGTCCCCGGCTGCAGCAGGTTTTCGTCCTGCACAACGCCCCTGCATTGCCTGCCACGGTGGAACACTGTGAACAGAATGAGCAAATAATGCGGTAGCCCCATGACGGAAAACACCTGCGCCGCAGGCGCGGAAAACTTTTGGCGCCTTTCTGGCCAGCCAGCTAAGTACGAAGATCGCAAAACAGTTTTCCGTGAAAGAAATTTCCGCCGGTGGTTTCTGCTATGAGAAGATTTTTTCCATCAGGTTTCTGCCACGAGAAATTTCCACCGATGGGTTCCGTTCGAAAACATTTCCACCAACAATTTCTGTTAGAAAAGTTTTCCGCCAAGCTTCCCGTGAAAGAAATTTCCGCCGGTGGTTTCTGCCATGCGAAAATTTCCATCAGTTTTCTGTCGTGAGAAAATTTCCACCACCAGTTTCCCACGAAAGAAATTTCCGCCAGTAGTTTTCACGAGAACATTTCCATCATCGGTTTCCGCCACGACAAAATTTCCATCAGTTTTCTGTCGTGAGAAAAATTTCCACCAACAGTCGTTTCCACGAGAACATTTCCATCAGGTTTCCGCCACGAGAGAAATTTCCGCCAGATTTCCGCCACGAGAAAATTCCCATCATTTTTCTGTCGCAGAGAAAATTTCCACCAACAGTATTCCACAAAGGAAATTTCCGCCAGTAGTTTCCACGAGAAAATTTCCAACGTTATTTGTGGATTAGAAGGTCGGTATTTTAAAGTCTCCGGTTGACCGTAGAAAGAGTGCGACTCGTTTCGGGTGTTGTGTCACTCCGTTGTGAAACCTTGTGAAGTCCCCTAACGCGTTTAGAGGGTGCTTGGGTTTGGGTAGGGTGTGGTCGTTCTGCTGCGGCGTGAAAAGCCAGGAAGTTTCGACGCTAATCTTCGACTCTTGATTAAGTTCACCGGGTTGCGTGCTCGTCAGGAAGATCCCGGTGCCTGGCTTTTCTTCTGGGTGGTTTCGTGTTGATCGGCGGCTGTGTGTTACGAGGCACGGATTAGGGGATGAAAAAAGGAAAAAGAAATGGGGGAGAAAAAGAAGGGGGGGAGAGGGGGAGAGGGGAAGTTGGGGTTTTGAGGGTTGTCCTCGGGGTACGGGGGGGGGTGGTTGGAGGGTTTGAGTGACAGAGGTTACGCTTGCGCTGTTCGCATGAAGGCTCGTTGGCTCGAAGAAGTGGAAGTAGCGTAGGTTATTGTTCGATGTTATTCTTACAGTCGTAAGATGTGATAAAAAAATTTATTTTAAAAAAACCTTATTTGACTGTTTGTTGTCCTCCACAGTCGGGGTTCTCTAGCTGCACGAGGCAGCCGTGGATGATGAAATTAAGTTCCTCGCTTACTTTGCTTATTCTTTTTCGTAGCCTTGAGCGTGTGCGATACCGCTGGGTTTCTCTTGCATTTTGAGATATGGTGGCGTAGACTTTTGAAGCGCGCTTTCCCTGCGGTCCGTCCGTCGTTGTTGCAGTATGGGCATTTGCGTTTTCCGAGGGCTTTCTGTGCCGCCTTTCGTACTGGGCTTGTTGCTAGAGTCATCTCTTTGCAGTGAAGCATGTGTGTACGGAGGCCTTTGGCGCCTTTGAACTTGTTGCCTGCGTCCGTGGTAGTTGCTTTGCAGGCTGGGCATGCCCAAATCAGCGTTCCTTCATGCTGTGTTGTTTCTTCGGATGAGGTCTCGTCGTCTGAGGTAGGGGTGTCCCCTCGCAATTCTTCGAGCAGTTCGAGTGTTTGTGTAGGGTCTGTGTCGGTGGTGTCTTCTTTCGTGTACAGGAACATGTACGTGGCGTTGTCTGTGTACGTAGGTTCCCGGGAGTGTGAGGTGGTTTCGTTGTTGTAATGTGTCCAGTTTTGGTCTGTGAAAGGGGTGCGGTTACGTTTGTGGATGGTGTAGTGGCCGGCGTTCTCTCTTCCTGTGTGTGTTATAACGGCTTGGAGTTCGTATTTGTGTTCGTGGTCCGGAATGTTGAGGGTGGGATCAGCTGCCACCGGGGTTCGATTTTCGTTTGCGAACTCGTTCCGTCTAAGACACAGTAGTAATGTGTCTTGTGCTGCTCGGATACTGGTTTGCGTTTCTGCTGTCTTTGTCTTTTTGCACTTGTCACATCTGTAATCTTTGGGGGTGCTTTTCTTGCAGAAACTGTCCAGACATCCTTGAGCGGTGCTGGCCTGTATTGCGAGGATTGTCATGCTGTAGGGTTGATCTTCTGTTTTGATGTAGCCGCAGTTGTTGCAATGGATTGTTGTCGTCTGTAGGTGTAATAATTCGTTGAAGGCGTCGCTGCAGTTTGGTTGGCACGTGCGGTGTTCTTCGTTTTCGTTCGCTATCGCAGCGAGTAGTTGAAGTAAGGCTTCTTCTAGGTCGTGTTGTTCTCCGTCGCCGAGGTGTGTGTCCATGTGCTCGAAGAGCCTTTGGACGACGTTTTGGGTTTTCCTGCCGCTTATCCATTCGTTCACGTCTTGTGTGCATGGGCCTGTTTGGTGTTGTGGACAGTCGGTGTACTTGCGTATTTGATTTGACAAGTGTGTCGCTGCTATGAGGTTTAGCGACGCTTGCAGGAAGCAAGAGTTTCTTGTCGTGTATTTGCGAAGTTGCTGTGGGTGTTTCCGCTTCGTTTTGGCTGCTACTGCTGCGGCGATGGTGATGGTTGCAACGAGGCTGGCTACTCGTTCCGTGACGGTTAATTCGGGTGTGGGTTGTGATGGAGAGTCAACGGAGGATGGTGATTCGCTCGGTAAGTGGGCTGGGAAGAAGTTGGTTGGCCTGTGTTTGCCGGCGTACTCCGGTTCGTTGATGCGTGGTTGGCGTTTTTTGTGCCGGGCTACGCAGAATCCAAGGAACGGCTTGAGCTGGCTGTGGAGTCGTGGCAGGTTGCCGAATTCCTCTGTGAGCCATGCGTTCCAGGGTGCGTATAGTACCCGTGGGTTGTGACCTCTGTCGATCATGGCATATACGCTCCTCTGTATTTCTACACGCAGGTCTTGTAGGTGGTTCGTTTGTCGGATTGCTCGTATCAGCGAGCCCTTGAAAATCCCGCTCGCTTGCGCCTTGGGAGCCGTTGTTAAATGGTGGGTATAGCGGGTCCCGTAGTTTTTCGGTTGTATTGTGAGGCGGATGTGCGGTGCGTGGGGAGGATCCGGACGTTCGACGCGTATCCGGACTCCGAGAAATACTACGTCGTCGTGTGCTGTAGTTGTGTTTTTGTACCGCATGTTGTAAAGGTGCTGCGGTGGTGGTGTGGTCCCGAAGTTGAGGAAGTCGTCGATGAAGCGGTAGGTGTGTGCGTGTGCCTTCGCTTCTTCGATCTTTCCTTCATCTACGAGGCTGTCTACGTATGCTTTCTCGATCCGATAGCAGAAAAGGTTTGCTATATCCGAGCTAGCATTACCGCCCATAGGTATGCCGTCGGTCTGCCTGAGTACTTGATCGCCTTGTGCTATGTAGCTGTTACCGATAATGATTGCAAGTAGTTCTTTGACTGCTTCTCTGGAGTATGCGCGCTTCGTGTCGTTCGTCTGCCGGCTGAAGGTGAAGGTTTTCTTGCCTTTCTGTTTCGCTCCACGTGTTAGGTTAGGGTTGCCGTTCTGTTCTTCGAATTCGAAAGCTTCTTCGATCGCTTCGCATACTTCTTCCACTATCTTGTCCTGAGGTAGCCTTGTGTACATGTCCTCGAAGTCGTGTGTAGTTGGGATTTTGTATCGGAGGCGGGTGAGGTTCTGCTTTATGTGCAGGGTGATGTCGTCTGGTCCTTCTGTAAACCATACACGTTTGATTCCTGTACGGCGGAAGTTGAGTTCGTCTTTTCGTTTGAGGGCTTTCATCACGCTTTTCAATAGGCCTGATAGTTCGAGGTGGGCATTTGTGAGGGTTGCTTTGGGTGCCTCGCGTTTTGTGTTGCGGTGCTTTTTGTTTTTTTCTGCGGCGACACCGGCTATCCAACGGAAAGATGGTTCTGCTTTGTGTAATTTTATGGAGCCGTAGAGGTGTGGTAGTCCCTTGTGGAACGGTAGGTCGAGCTCTGCCATTATACGTTTGTGGTTGCTCTCTACTTCTGTTTTTGTGATCGTTTGTTTCTCGTATGTTTCGTTTGCGTCGAGTTGTTGCCGTAGCGCGTGTGTGTATTGGGCTTTGCAACAGTATCCAAAATCGTGCGTTGTTTTGTCTACTGGTAAGATGACCAGGTGTTGTTTAATGACAGCTAGTTCGGCTGTGGCCTTTGTATTCAATTTCTCGTCGTCTGAAGGTGGTAGAGCCGCCATTCTTCGTGATATTTCGGCTTTGAGCTCCGTTTCGAATGAGGTTGTGTCACTGCCTGCGGGGTAGTATGTCTGTACGTACTCCTCTATTGCCTCGTGTAGCGTTTCGGTCAGAGCGTGGTGGCTCTGGTAGCATCTGTACTTTCTGCCTCTGCTGACGATTTCCGAAAGCCCGTTTTCTTTCGTAATTGCTGAGAGGAAGCCTATGGCGTGGCCGTTGATCGTTTTTCCGGAGTTGTATCTGTGACATGCGCAGTGCTCTGGTTTAGGGAGTGGTATGTCAGGCAGTTCCTTGCTGATCTGTGTTACGTTTTGTAGCCTAAGATAGAGTGGGGGGTTCAGTCGGAAAGAGATTTTGGTGCGCTGTAGTATCTCTTCTTTTGGGCAAGCGCGTTTAATCGCCGGTTGTTGTAGGATGTCGTGTAAACGTAGTGAGTTGATGTGTTCACTGCCGTGTGTGATTATGAGCCTTGCTGGTGCTCCGTCGTCTTTTATTACTTTGTTGAGTGTTATCTCCCCGAGTCGATCTTTTAGGCTTTTTTCGAGTGCTGTGACGGTAGGTGGCAAATTGGTGCGAGGTGCGTGTGCGATTAGCCAGTTAAGAAGCCGCTTGATCCGTGTGCGTCCCATAAGGTCGAAGTTGTAGCCGGTGAGGTCTTTGTCGCTGAGGTTTACCAGGTGGTGTAGTTGGCTCCTGATTGAGAATGCTCGTGCTTCGGTAGTGAGGTTGATCCGCAGTTTTCCGTCTTCCAACCATGCCCACTTTTCGACTTTTGGTGCGTTTTTCGTTCGTTCGTGGCGTTGATTGGAACGTTTTCTGCTTTTCCTGGGGCGTGTAGTGGCGTTTCTGATATGTCGTTGGACGTTGTATGTGGGTTGGAAGTGTGAAATCCACCAGTTCTCTCTCGGAAGTGCCTGTCTCCGGAATTCGTCGTTTGTGGCGTGCTCGTTGATTGGAACTTTCTCGAGCGGTGTCGCGTAGAGGGGAAAGTCCCGTTTCAGAAGAGCTTTGGCGATGGGTGTGTTGTTGCGGCGTTGATACCAGTGGGATTTCAGACGATCCTCAGCGGTACCTTTGGTTTGCCCGACGTATTTGACGTTTCCGCGTTCGTCTATAAGGGCGTAGACTACTCCTTGGTCGGAGTGTGCTGGTTTGTCGGTCTGCTGGTTCTTCCATCCCTTGTGTAGCTGCTTGTGTTGTTTGGTGAAGAACACGACCTGCGCTTCTCGTCGTTTGGTGTCATACGCGGCCCAGAACTGTTTCCCGTAATTGTATTTCGCTTTAGTGCGAAAGCATGTGAGGAACGGGTTTCGCTTAAATTCTGGACGGTCTGCTTCTTTTGGGTCGATGGCGTTCTGTTTGAGCTTGTACTTCAAGTGTGTGTCGTTGAGGTGGGTGACTGGTCGGGGGTTCTCTTGTGTTGGTGTGCTGTGTTGTGTGGTCCGTACGTCTTGTGGTGGTTTGAATGTGAGGTTTTGGTGTAGTTTGTTCGGTTGTGATGTATAAGGTTGGTGTGAAGGGAGTACGAGTGTATTCAGTGTTGGTGGTGGATGTCGGAGACCGTATTGTGTGGGTGGGAGTAGGAATGTCGTAGTGGGTCGTGTGTTAGTTAGTTTCGGAGGTGTGTGGAGGGTTGGGGGAGGTATAGTTCGGAGTGTGATGGTCGGCACTGCTGGAGGGAGTGCGGATTGTTGTGGGTAGCGTCGATGGATGTCGGGTGTTGGGTAGTCGATGTGTGGTTGGTGTCGTGGCTTGTACGTTTCGTTGAGGATGGAGGTGGGACGTCTCATCGTGGCAGGGGTGGGAGACCCGTAGTACGGCATGTGTGGCCGTGGGATGTTTGGGATGCGTTCGGTGTATGAGACGTCTTTCCAAAATTTCCATCAGTTTTCTGTCGTGAGAAATTTTTCCACCACCAGTTTCCCTTCCCACGAAAGAAATTTCCGCCGGTAGTTTCCATGAGAAAATTTCCAGCCTACACAGTGACAAAACAGAAATCTGGAGAAAAAAAAAATCCCAGCAATTTTCTGACTTTTTTTTGTTTTCCTCTTTTTTTGACACACCGGGGTTTCCCGGTGTCTGACACCGGGACACCGGGTTTTTAAAGTCCCCTGCAGAAGAATCAGGGTATTAGTTTGAAGGCTTCCGGGGTTTGCAGATTTAGACCGTTACTATGGGGTGGTTTTGGGCGGTGTTTCGGTGCCGTTTTCGCCGATGTACACGGTCTTTTCGGGGGTTTCCGAATGTTTCTGGGTTCCCTGTAGGGTTGAGTGCCATATGGGGACGCGCTCCACAAACAGTCAAAATCATAAACAGACAGTCTCGTCAGGCAGCTGAAGGGGGTGGACCTGGGGACCTATTTTCCTATGATTCCTATGACAATAGGTCCACGGTTTTGGTGTGCACCGCCGTGCTTACAACAATATTTTTAGCGTTTATTGTGGTTTAGAGGTTCGGTGTTTTAGGGTCTCCGGTTGACGATTGAGGCTGTGAGGCGGGTGGTATGAGGGTAGTAGGTATGCTTATACACTTTAACTACGGCTAGCCATGTTTGTAAGTGTTGCGTGTAAGTATTTTTAGCAACATCGCGCCGAAGGCGCGGCGGAAAATTTGGGCAAAAATAACTCCGCCCCCCTTTATCATGTGTGGGCAACTCTTAGCTCGTGTGGGATACTCAACTGTCAAACAGGACCTTGGCCCGGTAATGAAGCACAGTGGCAGCTGCAACCTGCCGAACTGGGTCTCAGCAGGGGAGGCTCAGCAGCCTTCCAGCACCTTCGGCACACTGCTACAAACACCACACCCCCCTCTAGATTTACTTTGAACACCGTTTTTTGAACTTTTTTTTTTTTCCGGCCAAGTCCGGTTTGCAGATTTAGACCGTCGGTATAAATCTGCAACGGAAACTAATCCCCTGGAAGAATGTCGGATTGGAGCTCTTCGAAAATCTACAATCTAAGGGGTGTTCACCATGTTTTCCTATTCGGGCTGAGAACCTTCTTAGCCCGTGACAATCAGGGCACTGGGCAGAAGGCGCATTCCACTCGCCACCGCTGTGATGAAGCGAAATGCTGTGGTTTAAATAACCAGTTGGATCCTCGTTGCTCGTAACAATTCCAAGCTGACACTTTATGCGGGCACAACATGCAAGAAGGCCTGGAACCTGAGAGCGCCTTCAATCTGAGCCCAGACCTAAACCCGCGGTTTGCAATCACGGACAAGAGAGAGGGAAAGAGAACGAATGAGTGACCTACGGTGGCCCCTCTACAGGTGCAGAACACCGACGCGTCTGTCGAGAACCAATGGTTCGCCTTGGCCAAACAGAGAGACGCTGAGTTTCGCTCACACGCTCGCCCGGGCGATGATCTCGCCATTGCGAATCCAAGGTGGAATACACTGAACAACAAGTAGCAGCGAGGCCGGGCCCGACACAGGCGATGGCACGGCCACGTCGAACTTTGAGTGCGCAGGCCGGCTTGTCCAGACTCGTCGGGAGGCTCGTGGCGCAGTCGCTTCGACGATCTTCTCTGCCTTTGAGACTGCCTCCTGCCCTGCGGTGCTACGTCCAGCTTCAAACGCGCAGGCCCAGTTGATAAAGCGCCTGAAAAGACTTGGCCGTTTGTGATCAGATCCTTGGCGACGGCAGCGGCACAGAAGACTTTCGCTGAACGGGCGGTTGTTTGCGGCCAGTGCCGGCGTCCTCGCAAAGGCAGTAGCTTGAAGCATCTGGCTTCAGGTGGCTGAGTGGGCTCGGAAGCGGTGTCAACAACACATTGTCCCAATAAACCGCGTTGTCTTCGATCACCGGCTCCACAAAATGAGAGCTTGACTCTAATGGTTCACCGACACCTCAAAAATTGCTGCTCGCATCTCAGATCATCAGCGGCAGTCTTGTCGTAGAAGACGGACCCGTCTGAGTATAGATGTCCGTGTGGTCGAGGTCAGAGCCGTCAATGTGGGCTCTGGGGACGCGGGCGGACTTACCGAGAGCGAGAATACGCTGGTAACTGCGTGCCTTGGCAACCCATCTGTCAGCCGGCCAGGCACGATACACGTTCTTCCTTTTCACTTCATCACAAGCGCGGAACCTGAGTGTCTGTGCAGACAGCGGTGTGGGGCTGGTTCGTCAGGCGGCTGTTTGAAGCTTGCCAGAGGATGTAGCAACGCCTGCTCGGGCTCCGTCCTTTACCAACGTTCCCAACCTACCCCTAGACAAGCATCGCTAGGCGGCTGTTTGAAGCTCGCCGCGTGGGGAGAGGATGTAGCAACGCGTGCTCGGGTTCCGTCCTTTACTACGAAGCGCGGAATCTGCGTGTCTAGGACAGCGATGTGAGGCTGGTTCGTCAGGCGGCTGTTTGAAGCTCGCCGCGTGGGGAGAGGATGTAGCAACGCGTGCACGGGTTCCGTCCTTTACTACGGACAATCGGTTCCCAACGTTCCCAACCCGGACAAGCAGAACTGGCTAAGGGTCGGACTGCCCCCCACTATCCCCACTATCGGGGGAAGGAACCATAGTGGGTGTCAGCAGGCAGGCCAACGGGGGCTGAGCGTGACCTGGCCCGGGCAGCCTCGGTTGGCTATGCGCTTCGTGCACGAAACGCGGCGGACCGGCTGGCGCTATCACGCCTGAGGCGGCGGCTGGTACCTGCGGCCTTGCGCATCGAGGAGTGGTCGGATCATCTGCGAGGGGGTGGTGTCAGTGCATACGGTAGCTGGGAGCAACGTTTGATCAACAAAATACTCGAGAGAGGCCGCATCGTGCTTATTTCGAATTTGGCTTGAGGGGGAGAACCAGTAAAAGCCCACTTAGAGATCCGGGGTTTATAGTCCCCGGGTGATCTTTGTCGTAAGGATTCCTTTGAGGTATCGAATATTAATTGCTGCGGTAGTGGCGCTACGTGTGTTTGTGCGTGTGGATTTGTTGTCTGTTGCCGACTATTCGACTTATTTTAGAGCGCGCTCGGGATACCTGACTGGAAGCGACATTGCAATACGTTCCAGCCTGAGTTTTTGAGCCCGCGCCACCCCCCGACAAAGCGGGTACGCCACACAATAACGCGTGCGAATGTCAACCCAAAAAAAAAGAAGCGGGCTTGTATTCCGGGTTTGGTGCCAGCTTCTCTCAGGCTTGGCTTCCAGCCTAGGACATTTAGGAGCATCACAGACCTGCTATTGGTTCGCTCTTCCGCGCGCTATAAGTCGCGCGCAGTCCCCTTAAGAAGTAGTGCGCGTCTCGGGTAAGCAGCAAGCCGCCGATGCCAAAAGACACCCCCTACAACGACACGCCCACCTATTTAAGGGTCGAGATCTCGTTCGTTAACGGAATCTACCCGACAAATCACTCCACCAACCAGGAGCGGCCATGCACCACCACACAATTCATCGAGAAAGAGCTGTGGGGCCATGTTCACTGCAGCAACCCCACGGCTACTAAGGTGGTCTCCAGAGGAAGCCAGTGGAAAAGAAATGTTTTTTTCAAGTGCCAGAATGACCTGGAATCCGCACTTTCGTAAAGGTTTTGTCCCACAGTTTTTTCAGGGCGATTTTGACCCTTCCCAGAGCCCGTGGCGATTCTCGACGTAGTTACGATGGACGGCCGGCAATGGGAGCGCCTGGCTTGCTCCGCCTCCGACGACAGAGTCCGAGTGTTTTTCGGCGCCTCCCTATTTTTTTTACCCCAGGTTATTAGCTTCGTTTTTGCCTTGGTTTCCCGACCAACTTTCTTTTGCCGCTCTGAGATCGAGAAAGCTTTTCTTCAGGGGGGGCCGGGGGGGCTTTGCCCCCCGGCGAACGGTACGGTACAGGTGGAGAAAGTTTGCACTTCTTAATCTGTTTGTCACAATAAACACTGCACATTCCTGGCAACAGCCCATTTCACGTTCAACCACCACTCGACACTACGAGTAGACGCAGACCAGAGATCACATGGAACAAGGCACTTGTGTCGACTCGGAGAGAATCTGCCAAGAAATCCGGGGCTGCTTCTGATCCTCGACTCTCCTTCTCGGCTCCAGCCCCCGTGGCAGCCCCAGACTTCTGCCCGCCAGCCCACTAGACCGTGATGCAGTGCTTTGGCTACACGATACCACCAACGGGAAAAAGGTGAGGAATTCCTCATGAGGAATTCCTCACCCTCTTTTTCGAGCCTCTTTTTTTTGAGGAATTCCTCGCACTTTTTAGCTAGCGGGAGCACTGTGACCAGCCTGGCCCAGGGCCTTATATATATAAAGTCCTCCCACGTAACTGTCCGTAAGTTGCTCGGAGTTACTAAAAATCCCAGTTGCGGCACGTGCAGGTGGGTTTTGCTCATGGTGGCGCCAAACTGCAAGAATTGCCATAGCCGCTTTGTAGTCCACCGAGACTGTAGGAAATTTGATGCGAGTCAACTGTATTTGTGTAACCGGTACTGCAGTACTGCTCGTGTGGTACATTGTAGTAATGTAGTACTACTGGCCCCTCATCAAGTTGTGCCTTTTTTTTTTTTTTTTTCCTTGCTCGGAGCAGGGTATTAGTTTGAAGGCTTCCGGGGTTTGCAGATTTAGACCGTTACTATGGGGTGGTTTTGGGCGATGTTTCGGTGCCGTTTTCGCCGATGTACGGCGGTGCCGACACATCTCCACAACTTCGTTCGGCAAAAGAGGGGTCTTCATGGGTCCTTTATAGGTCAATTATGGTCACCCCGTCGGTTTGGCGACACATTTTGCGGGCGTTTTTTCAACGTACACCAGCCTGGATCAAGCTTTTCGAGGTTTTCCGAATGCTTCTGGGTTCCCTGTGGGGTTGGGTGCCAAATGGGGACGCGCTTCAAAAACAGTCAAAATCGTAAACAGACGTCTCGTCAGGCAGCTGAAGGGGGGCGACCTGGGGACCTATTTTCCTATGATTCCTATGATAATAGGTCCACGGTTTTGGTGTACACCGCCGTGCTTACAACAACATTTCTAGCGTTATTTTTAGCAACATCGCGCCGAAGGCGCGACGGCAAATTTGGGCAAAAATAACTCCGCCCCCCCTTTATCATGTGTGGGCAACTCTTAGCTCGTGTGGGATACTCAACTGTCAAACAGGACCTTGGCCCGGTAATGAAGCACAGTGGCTGCCGACCCGAAGCTGAACACAATTGAACGGCAGCGGCTGGGTCTCAGCAGCGGAGGCTCAGCAGCCTTCCAGCACCTTCAGCACACTGCTAAAACACCACACCCCCCGCCTATATTTACTTTGACCACCGTTTTCTAGAGTTATAGTTCGCTTGAGAATCCTTTTTGAACTTTTTTTTTTTTTTTTTTTTCCCGGCCAAGTCCGGTTTGCAGATTTAGACCGTCGGTCTAAATCTGCAACGGAAACTAATCCCCTGGCTCGGAGTCATGACTTGAGGTGCGCAAAAGACCCCCCTGTATTATCCTATGGCTCGGAGTCATGACTTGAGCTGCGCAAAAGAACCCCCTGTATTATCCTATGGCTCGGAGTCATGACTTGAGGTGCGCAAAAGACCCCCCTGTATTATCCTATGGCTCGGAGTCATGACTTGAGGTGCGCAAAAGACCCCCCTGTATTATCCTATGGCTCGGAGTCATGACTTGAGGTGCGCAAAAGACCCCCCTGTATTATCCTATGGCTCGGAGTCATGACTTGAGGTGCGCAAAAGACCCCCCTGTATTATCCTATGGCTCGGAGTCATGACTTGAGGTGCGCAAAAGACCCCCCTGTATTATCCTATGGCTCGGAGTCATGACTTGAGGTGCGCAAAAGACCCCCCTGTATTATCCTATGGCTCGGAGTCATGACTTGAGGTGCGCAAAAGACCCCCCTGTATTATCCTATGGCTCGGAGTCATGACTTGAGGTGCGCAAAAGACCCCCCTGTATTATCCTATGGCTCGGAGTCATGACTTGAGGTGCGCAAAAGACCCCCTGTATTATCCTATGGCTCGGAGTCATGACTTGAGGTGCGCAAAAGACCCCCCTGTATTATCCTATGGCTCGGAGTCATGACTTGAGGTGCGCAAAAGACCCCCCTGTATTATCCTATGGCTCGGAGTCATGACTTGAGGTGCGCAAAAGACCCCCCTGTATTATCCTATGGCTCGGAGTCATGACTTGAGGTGCGCAAAAGACCCCCCTGTATTATCCTATGGCTCGGAGTCATGACTTGAGGTGCGCAAAAGACCCCCCTGTATTATCCTATGGCTCGGAGTCATGACTTGAGGTGCGCAAAAGACCCCCCTGTATTATCCTATGGCTCGGAGTCATGACTTGAGGTGCGCAAAAGACCCCCCTGTATTATCCTATGGCTCGGAGTCATGACTTGAGGTGCGCAAAAGACCCCCCTGTATTATCCTATGGCTCGGAGTCATGACTTGAGGTGCGCAAAAGACCCCCCTGTATTATCCTATGGCTCGGAGTCATGACTTGAGGTGCGCAAAAGACCCCCCTGTATTATCCTATGGCTCGGAGTCATGACTTGAGGTGCGCAAAAGACCCCCCTGTATTATCCTATGGCTCGGAGTCATGACTTGAGGTGCGCAAAAGACCCCCCTGTATTATCCTATGGCTCGGAGTCATGACTTGAGGTGCGCAAAAGACCCCCCTGTATTATCCTATGGCTCGGAGTCATGACTTGAGGTGCGCAAAAGACCCCCCTGTATTATCCTATGGCTCGGAGTCATGACTTGAGGTGCGCAAAAGACCCCCCTGTATTATCCTATGGCTCGGAGTCATGACTTGAGGTGCGCAAAAGACCCCCCTGTATTATCCTATGGCTCGGAGTCATGACTTGAGGTGCGCAAAAGACCCCCCTGTATTATCCTATGGCTCGGAGTCATGACTTGAGGTGCGCAAAAGACCCCCCTGTATTATCCTATGGCTCGGAGTCATGACTTGAGGTGCGCAAAAGACCCCCCTGTATTATCCTATGGCTCGGAGTCATGACTTGAGGTGCGCAAAAGACCCCCCTGTATTATCCTATGGCTCGGAGTCATGACTTGAGGTGCGCAAAAGACCCCCCTGTATTATCCTATGGCTCGGAGTCATGACTTGAGGTGCGCAAAAGACCCCCCTGTATTATCCTATGGCTCGGAGTCATGACTTGAGGTGCGCAAAAGACCCCCCTGTATTATCCTATGGCTCGGAGTCATGACTTGAGGTGCGCAAAAGACCCCCCTGTATTATCCTATGGCTCGGAGTCATGACTTGAGGTGCGCAAAAGACCCCCCTGTATTATCCTATGGCTCGGAGTCATGACTTGAGGTGCGCAAAAGACCCCCCTGTATTATCCTATGGCTCGGAGTCATGACTTGAGGTGCGCAAAAGACCCCCCTGTATTATCCTATGGCTCGGAGTCATGACTTGAGGTGCGCAAAAGACCCCCCTGTATTATCCTATGGCTCGGAGTCATGACTTGAGGTGCGCAAAAGACCCCCCTGTATTATCCTATGGCTCGGAGTCATGACTTGAGGTGCGCAAAAGACCCCCCTGTATTATCCTATGGCTCGGAGTCATGACTTGAGGTGCGCAAAAGACCCCCCTGTATTATCCTATGGCTCGGAGTCATGACTTGAGGTGCGCAAAAGACCCCCCTGTATTATCCTATGGCTCGGAGTCATGACTTGAGGTGCGCAAAAGACCCCCCTGTATTATCCTATGGCTCGGAGTCATGACTTGAGGTGCGCAAAAGACCCCCCTGTATTATCCTATGGCTCGGAGTCATGACTTGAGGTGCGCAAAAGACCCCCCTGTATTATCCTATGGCTCGGAGTCATGACTTGAGGTGCGCAAAAGACCCCCCTGTATTATCCTATGGCTCGGAGTCATGACTTGAGGTGCGCAAAAGACCCCCCTGTATTATCCTATGGCTCGGAGTCATGACTTGAGGTGCGCAAAAGACCCCCCTGTATTATCCTATGGCTCGGAGTCATGACTTGAGGTGCGCAAAAGACCCCCCTGTATTATCCTATGGCTCGGAGTCATGACTTGAGGTGCGCAAAAGACCCCCCTGTATTATCCTATGGCTCGGAGTCATGACTTGAGGTGCGCAAAAGACCCCCCTGTATTATCCTATGGCTCGGAGTCATGACTTGAGGTGCGCAAAAGACCCCCCTGTATTATCCTATGGCTCGGAGTCATGACTTGAGGTGCGCAAAAGACCCCCCTGTATTATCCTATGGCTCGGAGTCATGACTTGAGGTGCGCAAAAGACCCCCCTGTATTATCCTATGGCTCGGAGTCATGACTTGAGGTGCGCAAAAGACCCCCCTGTATTATCCTATGGCTCGGAGTCATGACTTGAGGTGCGCAAAAGACCCCCCTGTATTATCCTATGGCTCGGAGTCATGACTTGAGGTGCGCAAAAGACCCCCCTGTATTATCCTATGGCTCGGAGTCATGACTTGAGGTGCGCAAAAGACCCCCCTGTATTATCCTATGGCTCGGAGTCATGACTTGAGGTGCGCAAAAGACCCCCCTGTATTATCCTATGGCTCGGAGTCATGACTTGAGGTGCGCAAAAGACCCCCCTGTATTATCCTATGGCTCGGAGTCATGACTTGAGGTGCGCAAAAGACCCCCCTGTATTATCCTATGGCTCGGAGTCATGACTTGAGGTGCGCAAAAGACCCCCCTGTATTATCCTATGGCTCGGAGTCATGACTTGAGGTGCGCAAAAGACCCCCCTGTATTATCCTATGGCTCGGAGTCATGACTTGAGGTGCGCAAAAGACCCCCCTGTATTATCCTATGGCTCGGAGTCATGACTTGAGGTGCGCAAAAGACCCCCCTGTATTATCCTATGGCTCGGAGTCATGACTTGAGGTGCGCAAAAGACCCCCCTGTATTATCCTATGGCTCGGAGTCATGACTTGAGGTGCGCAAAAGACCCCCCTGTATTATCCTATGGCTCGGAGTCATGACTTGAGGTGCGCAAAAGACCCCCCTGTATTATCCTATGGCTCGGAGTCATGACTTGAGGTGCGCAAAAGACCCCCCTGTATTATCCTATGGCTCGGAGTCATGACTTGAGGTGCGCAAAAGACCCCCCTGTATTATCCTATGGCTCGGAGTCATGACTTGAGGTGCGCAAAAGACCCCCCTGTATTATCCTATGGCTCGGAGTCATGACTTGAGGTGCGCAAAAGACCCCCCTGTATTATCCTATGGCTCGGAGTCATGACTTGAGGTGCGCAAAAGACCCCCCTGTATTATCCTATGGCTCGGAGTCATGACTTGAGGTGCGCAAAAGACCCCCCTGTATTATCCTATGGCTCGGAGTCATGACTTGAGGTGCGCAAAAGACCCCCCTGTATTATCCTATGGCTCGGAGTCATGACTTGAGGTGCGCAAAAGACCCCCCTGTATTATCCTATGGCTCGGAGTCATGACTTGAGGTGCGCAAAAGACCCCCCTGTATTATCCTATGGCTCGGAGTCATGACTTGAGGTGCGCAAAAGACCCCCCTGTATTATCCTATGGCTCGGAGTCATGACTTGAGGTGCGCAAAAGACCCCCCTGTATTATCCTATGGCTCGGAGTCATGACTTGAGGTGCGCAAAAGACCCCCCTGTATTATCCTATGGCTCGGAGTCATGACTTGAGGTGCGCAAAAGACCCCCCTGTATTATCCTATGGCTCGGAGTCATGACTTGAGGTGCGCAAAAGACCCCCCTGTATTATCCTATGGCTCGGAGTCATGACTTGAGGTGCGCAAAAGACCCCCCTGTATTATCCTATGGCTCGGAGTCATGACTTGAGGTGCGCAAAAGACCCCCCTGTATTATCCTATGGCTCGGAGTCATGACTTGAGGTGCGCAAAAGACCCCCCTGTATTATCCTATGGCTCGGAGTCATGACTTGAGGTGCGCAAAAGACCCCCCTGTATTATCCTATGGCTCGGAGTCATGACTTGAGGTGCGCAAAAGACCCCCCTGTATTATCCTATGGCTCGGAGTCATGACTTGAGGTGCGCAAAAGACCCCCCTGTATTATCCTATGGCTCGGAGTCATGACTTGAGGTGCGCAAAAGACCCCCCTGTATTATCCTATGGCTCGGAGTCATGACTTGAGGTGCGCAAAAGACCCCCCTGTATTATCCTATGGCTCGGAGTCATGACTTGAGGTGCGCAAAAGACCCCCCTGTATTATCCTATGGCTCGGAGTCATGACTTGAGGTGCGCAAAAGACCCCCCTGTATTATCCTATGGCTCGGAGTCATGACTTGAGGTGCGCAAAAGACCCCCCTGTATTATCCTATGGCTCGGAGTCATGACTTGAGGTGCGCAAAAGACCCCCCTGTATTATCCTATGGCTCGGAGTCATGACTTGAGGTGCGCAAAAGACCCCCCTGTATTATCCTATGGCTCGGAGTCATGACTTGAGGTGCGCAAAAGACCCCCCTGTATTATCCTATGGCTCGGAGTCATGACTTGAGGTGCGCAAAAGACCCCCCTGTATTATCCTATGGCTCGGAGTCATGACTTGAGGTGCGCAAAAGACCCCCCTGTATTATCCTATGGCTCGGAGTCATGACTTGAGGTGCGCAAAAGACCCCCCTGTATTATCCTATGGCTCGGAGTCATGACTTGAGGTGCGCAAAAGACCCCCCTGTATTATCCTATGGCTCGGAGTCATGACTTGAGGTGCGCAAAAGACCCCCCTGTATTATCCTATGGCTCGGAGTCATGACTTGAGGTGCGCAAAAGACCCCCCTGTATTATCCTATGGCTCGGACTTGGTCCGAGCACCAGACCCATATATAAGCCACTGGCCTGGCCCCCTCCCTTGTTTCGCTTGTGCGCGTAATGCTTGCGATGCGCCGTTGATTCCTGAAGGTGGGCTTCCTCCTTGAGCAGGCCGATCAACTCCACCCGCCTTCTGCGCCGGCTCGGGCATCTTTTGGCCTGCCCCACGCAGCAGCCGACTTGCCCGTTACAGGAGGGTCGTCCTCGTTGCAAATCGATAGGAAAAGACTGACTGCACAGATACAAAAAGGAAGAAACGCATCGGTAATCCTCAAGCCGGCAAGACCGGGTTGAAAAATGGATACTTCCCTCGCCCGCGCCCCGAGGGAACTGCAGACCTGGTACTGTTCGAGATACAGACAGCCGCCGAGGAAGTGCAGGCCTTGCTGCGCGACGGTGTAGTCCAGCACGTTGGCGTGCCAGTGCTCTATTTGCTTGTGCGACTCGGTGTCAAGGTGCGGAAGCTGCATGTGTGGAGAAGGTCGTACGCAAATGCTTCGCGCATTGCAGTTCACTGAGAAACTGGCACATCGGATTGTGCAACTTGCTTGATTTCAATTCGGTTCGGATTGTGCAACTTGCTTGATTTCAATTCGGTTCCTTGTACATTGGTATGCTTGTTTTAGGGTATGCTAGTCGCACTGCATGCTCGCGTGTTGTTTGTTGCCGACGATTTGCCTTTTCTAGAAGGCGCTCTCACAATCGGAAGAATATATGCGGGTTTGCTACGTTCGCACACTTGTACGGACACTCGTTGCACTGACACTACTCATACGACCAGATGGTGAGGTTGCACACCGCAACAAAGACTATGGGCAACAACCAGGAACCCACTGGTAGGTGAGCAGCGACACCTCCCGAAAGTGAGCCAAGGGCAAAGGACGTATCTGCGGCTGCTGCGGCAGCTGCCCGGTGGCAACCCCACACGCAGAACGCGGGGAAGGGGAACGTGTTTTTTCCCAACGACGTTGAAGCCCCTTCCCGACCGTAGCATCCGAGGAAGGTGCAAACATGGAGGGTGCTACGGTACCCATGCACGGGTCTTGGGCGCGTGCCTCGTGCAGGGCGGGTGCTTTGTGATCCGCCGCGAAGTTCTCTCCTGGTGCAATCCGGAGAGACCGGCGTCGAGTTTCGGCTCACAGCCGGTTCCCTCGGGCGGCAACCCTAAGGGCGAGAGAGCGCCAGACACAATCCATCTTAAGAAGGACCACACACACACACACACACACACCGCATCAAAGACTAGGCGCGCTTCAGACAGCGCATTGTACACGTCCGTTTTCGCCATCTTTTCGCTGATGTTCGTGATCTTTGTCGTGATGGCGGCGGGCAAGCCGAGTTCCTCCTTCTTAAGGTTTCCGGCGATGCCGTCCCACGACTGCTGCAGCTCCATCAAGCGAGGGGCACCTGCGGATGTGGTTTTTAGCGTTATTTGTGGATTAGAAGGTCGGTATTTTAAAGTCTCCGGTTGACCGTAGAGGCTTGAGTATGGCGGGGGGTTGAGAAAAGTGAGAGAGTGCAGCTCGTTTCGGGTGTTGTGTCACTCCGTTGTGAAACCTTGTGAAGTCCCCTAATGCGTTTAGGGGGTGCTTGGGATTGGGTAGGGTGTGGTCGTTCTGCTACGGCGTGAAAGTTCTTTAGAGTGAAAGTTCGGGGGTTTAAAGTCTCCGGGTGACCTTCGTTCATTTGCGTTTCATTTGCAACACTAACAGTTCGTCTGCTTAGGAGCACTTGATTCCAGTGTATGGAAGGCCCATTTCAGTGTGTTCATGTTTCGTTTGCAACACTAAACAGCCGTCTCGTCGCTATGGGAAGATATCCTTTGTGCTGAGCGTCGTAAGAGTGGTGGTTACACGAGGTAAGAGGATTGGTGGGTACCTTGGTTGTTGGTCATTTTTTAGAGTGACAGTTTGCTTGAGAATTCGGGGTTCTGAAGCCTCCAGACGGCTTCACTCTTGCAGCCGGCTCTCATGCAGAAGGGGGTGGATTGAATGAGGGTCTCGGTAGGTGAATATCAGGTGGCCTTTGTTGGTCGGTTCTGCCAGCTCCCATGCAGAAGGGGGATGGGTTTGGGAATCCCAGTAGTGGATTTCAGGTGGCTTTTCCGGTCACGGCTTCTTCCCTTGCTGTCATCGAAAGGGTTCGTTGGCGGCACAGGTTTATGAATACGTGCACGTCTCGAAAATACCTCGTAAAAATGTGCCAAAGACGTTGCTACGCGGGGGGTCCCCCTACCGTTCCTCGGCGAACGGTTTTGAGCTCGGGTTGGCCACTGGATGACTTTGGTGCGGCTTCTATGTCTTCCGGAATTCAATTTTATGGGGGGGTCGTGCCCTTTGAATATGTTTCAGCACGAGCGCCCAAGTCGTGTAGGGGTAGACCCGCATAAATTCACGTCCGTTCAACACGTGGTTCGGTAGTTACAGCACTTGAGACCCCTTTGGTTCTCTGTCTGGCAGCCTCGTCGAGCATTTTCCTTCCAAGCTGGCGCTTATGGTAGTAGTAGTAGTAGTGCAGTGGTAGTGTAGTAGTAGTGCAGTGGTAGTGTAGTAGTAGAAGTAGCAGCAGTATGTGTCGTCTGCCGAAGCAGCCGGAGACAGCAGGCGCAGGGGGCAGGTCTTGCGTTACAATTCTCTTCTTCATGGAGACCCGCCCCCGGCAATCCCGACTGTCCAATCTCTGTCGCGAAAGGTTTGTGCCCTATAGTGATGAGGTGGTTGACCAGGCCCTCACGAAACCTTGTACACAACACGGCTACAACACGAGGATGCAGCCCTGCTTAGGTGTGCACTCAGCCATCACAGGGCCTCAGATCTCGCTACTTGACCTGACACAGCTGCCACCCAGAAGGCCGCAGCAGTAACCTTCGCAATGAAGGCACGCGCGGCTGAGTGTATGTAGGCGATCCATACAACAGCTGCATCAGACGCAGCTTGGTCCGAGAGCTCGCTAGGGGAGGTGACGCTGCTCACCTGCCAGTTTCACAACTGACTGCTGCCCCTGGCGCTTATGTAAAAAAGAAAAACAGCTGTTATTGGGGCACACCGGTGGTCGCGACTGTGCGCAAGCTCGTTTCGACGAGCTTGAACGGTTCGTCGTCGAGAATCGGGAGCCGGGACAGCGCAGCCAACTCGTGGGGGAAAGGGAAGCCGGAGTTGACCTTCTCCGACAGCGACGAAAAGACGAGGTTCGCCGCGTGCAAGTTGCGGCTCTTCGCGGCGTAGAGGTTGTTCCTGTGACGCAAGGAGGGTGGTGAGTAGATGGACGCAGGTGGGGGGTTCTGCTATGCGCAGGGGGGATTATGTTTCTTGGGTTTGAAGAGCGCGTGGTGCTTGCACCACTGAGGCCAGGTTATTTAACCGCGGATTTAGTGAAGGATTGTTGAGGAAACGGTCGTGAGCGAAACCCGACCAGGTAACGACCATTTCACTGTCTTCTTTGTTTTGTGATGCGAACATCACGAGGTGCTGTCCAAAGACACCGCCCACGTGAGCACCTATTCACGGGTTTGCAGGGGTAAAAAGGAAGCCCGGGTTGGGGAGGGTGGGGAAGTCTTATTTTGATGTTTACACGGCCATCGAGCGAGCACTATCTTCCCACACGGACCTAGAATGGTTTTTCTGGAAAAGCGGGGGTAGCTCGAGAGAGCGAAAGTTGAGCATTTCATATTTGCCGAACCTCAAGACTCGGAAGATGAATGTTTCGTTTGGTTGTGCGTGCCGGTTGATCGTTCAGACAGAACACTGCCGCTCATGCATTATTGATGCTAGCACCAACGTCTTCTTCGAAGAAGATGTTGCATACGACCATGACCACGACCATGGAACCATGACCTCCGAAAAACTGAATTTCGGCTACCCTACCCCGGCCCTAGACATTATGCCACGACGCATGGCAGTTTAGCAAGAAGCACGTGGGTTTGCTGGCGTAACTCCTGATTTGATACTAGCTATGCCGCGGAAAACTTAGGGGTGAACCGGCTACTACTAGCTGGTTCGATGGGTCGTTCGCCCCTAGCTTCGACGAGCAAATTGCACGCCAACACCGCAACGGACCTTCGCCAGGGCTTTCCCCGGCGTCGTCCTATCCAGGCATACTTTAGGGTCCCAACAAATGTACTTGACGTCGAACGGTACTGGGTTTCCCCGTTGGCCCAGCTCTTTCAGCCCGCAAGTCCGCACAGTGGTCCCCACCTTTGCGGCCCGCGTCGCAGGTGGCACAAACCGAAGGAGCCCGTGCGGCAGGGAGCGGAGACGAGGTGATGCAAGACGAAGGGGAAGCGCGAAGCTATATCAGCCCGGACGCAAGACCAGGCGACCAAGAGAAGGAGGGGGACGCGACCCAGAGACCCGGGCTAAGAAGCCTGGGACTAGTGTGATGAACCTTTCTTCGGAGGGGTTCGCGCACAGTGGTCCCCACCTTTGAGCCGCGATTCTGTGCACCTTTGACCCCCGCATCGTTCTTTTTGGGCCGTTTCCGTTGGGCCCGAGAGTAACTAAGAAATGGAAACGAACCGGTGTTTGATGAACTCTTCGACTTCGAGCAGATGGTCGCGTACGACGTCCTGCGCGGCGTTGAGGGCGAAGGTCTGCGAGAGCTTCTCGTTGTAGATGTGCAGCAGCGGCATGTACTCCTTCTCGAACATCTCCCGCTGCGCGAGAATCTTGTTCTTCGTCGGCTTGATGCGCCGCTCAGCGTCTTTGATCTGCTGCTCGCTGTGGCGGCGGTGTGCGTTGACCTGCTGGGTCAGCGTCGCTTTCTCCTTCTCGAGCTTCTCCACTTCGCACGCTTTCTCCGGTGCGGCCAGCACGCCGACACTCCGGAGAAACGATAGCATCAACATTCTCCCCCCGCCCCAGCTGTGCCCTCACCGGGCTGCGCCCCCTTGCCCACTTTCCTGCCGGCGGCTTTTTAGAGTGAAAGTTCGCTTGAAACTCCGGGGTTTTAAAGTCTCCGGGTGACCTTCGTCGTTAAGGGAAGATGTTCTTTGTGCTCTGAGTGTCGTAAGAGTGGTGGTTACACGAGGTAAGAGGATCGGTGGGTACCTTGGTCGTTGGTCATTGGTGGTTTCGGCCATTGTCCACATACCTTACTTACGGTAGGCCCTCCTCAGTATGGTGCCGCAGTAGGTGACTGTCTGTCTTCTTGGTACCGTCTGACCGTCGCTTTTTTTGTGTGCTCCGATGACCCACATGGGCGTACAGATTGGCGGTGCCTTTCGACCTTCTGTTTTTTTTTTTTTGTTTGTGAAGCTCCGCTTCGTGTGCTTGTGGCGAATGGTGGGTTTGTTCATCGTATTTCTTCGAGCTAGACTCTTGATCTCGTGCATTAGCCGACTGGCTCACTCTGTTGCCTTTCCACTGGGCTCTTGGTAGAAACCGAACCGAAAACGCAGCACAATAAACAGCACCCAACCCCACACAGGGAGCCTAGAACCATTCGGAAGCTCCCGAAAAACTTGTTCCAACTCGAAGCCGAAATGCTCCTCAATCAACTCACCGATGGACACCCCGAGTGCAACAACCTGCGCAAACTGCGTCCTCAGACAGGCCATGACTGCCGACAGCCCCGCGTACATGCCGACCGAGAAGGACTTGCAGTCGTTCGGGTTCACTGTGCGCAGGACCATATTCGCGTTTTTCGCAAGCTGTAGCTTGAAGAAGCGCCGGGAAACGTGTCGTCAAGCTGTTGGGGACCAAAGGACGTTACATAGTGCACGTCTGTCAGCCGCATCACTATGCCATTGACATCGACCTCGGAGATCAAGTCCGGGCCTAGTAGAGTGCTGTCTCGATTCATCAGCACAACAGATATCATGTCCAAGCCTTGGAGTGCCCATCAGCGTCCTATCCGGCTCGCATGCATCCCCATAAAGAGCACTCGTGCTGCGGGTCCAACTTCCCTGCCAGTGGCTGTTCGCAAGATTTATAAGCGCACGCGCCTTGTCATAATCTTTGATTTCTCGTTCGGGGAGTACCGTGGGAGCCAAAAATGACTTCCCTCGATCCTGAGACGGCATCGTTTACAGCAGTGGACTACGACGGTGTCTGATCATCTTGGATCCCCACGCTCTCCTTCTTGATTAATGAATACATTCTTGTCGCAGAAGTTCGTCTTCCTACGATCTAAGAATTTCACCTCTGACGGAGTATGTACGACCCCGGCAGTCCCTATTGATCCCGCGCAACGAGGCCTTAGACGAAACTCAAAAGAGAACCGGTGCCGTGGGCACGGTCCAGGCTTTCGCTGTCGGGTAGGATTGACAAACGGGCGAACGGCTCGGAAGCAGATTTCAGAGTGCGCGACAGGAAGGGCCAGGATCGTGCACTTCCCATGATCATTCTTTTTTTTTTTTTTTTTGCGCTTTTTTTTCCCGGTGCGAATGGGGAGGAACAACCGAATGATGAGGTCGACAGACTCGACGGGCGGCGGGTGGGGGGTAAAGGGCAGAGACGTACCGGGAGGTGGTGCGAGGTGACGTGCCGATGGTACGCTGTCTCCGGCCCTGGAAGAGATCTTTCGTGATTAGAAGGTTGGACCAACGACTCAGCCGGTCCCAACCTTCTGCCCGAAAGATCGGGCACATGTCAACTGAAGTCCCTAACGACAGTCGGATCTAACTAATAAAGCCAGACTAACCCCAGAAGAAGCCAGACTTGAGTCTGGTCGGACTAATGCCAGATCATGCCAGACTAAGCCAGGCTGAAGCATCAACAATGTTCATCAGACCGAAAGCAGAAATGCTAACCTTCGTCAGACGAAAAAAACGCCAAACAAAAAAGTTAGGCTAAGGTCGCATGAGCCAGTCTGACTACACGGGCTTAAGTCAGACGAAAGTCTAGGGTAAGGCTAAAGTTGAACTACGAAGTCAGCCCAATGCCACAGGCAAACTAACGCCTAGGTTCATGCCGGGCCGCACGCTAATCAGACGACAGGGGACGGGGCCGACTGTCAAGTCGGCCCTTCGGTATCACATCGCGGACTGCGGTATAGGAAGTAACACGTCTTTAATTAGAGAAGACGAGGCATTTGGCTACCTTAAGAGAGTCATGGTTTGGGTTAGAATGCAAAGAATCTGTGGCGATAATCTGCATCGCCGGCGGCACGGTTAACAGAGTCATAGTTTCTCCCGCCGTTTACCGGCACTGGGCAGAAGTCGCATTCCACTCGCCACCGCTGTGATGAAGCGAAATGTTGTGGTTTAATTAACCAGTTGGATTCTTCTTGTTCGTAACAGTTCCAAGCTGCAGTGTGTATGCTGTGATCTGTACGTGTCGTCCCGCCGCGCCACACTCGGCCCGGGGCTTTTGCGGCGCGTTTACCGTGCGGTCGACGGTGGAAAGGAAAGGTTGCGCAGTGTCGTGCATGCGCTCGTCGAGATGGGCAAGTGTGGCAGCCAAAAATGGCTCGTCTTCACATTTTGAAACCCCCAAAACGACGAACGGATGTGCCAATGCCTGGGGGCCACGGGCAAACTAACGCCTAGGTTCATGCCGGGCCGCACGCTAATCAGGCGACAGGGGACGGGACCGACTGTCAAGTCGGCCCTTCAGTATCACATCGCAGACTGCGGTACAGGAAGTAACTGCAGTGTGTATGCTCTGTTCCGCGTGATCTGTACGTATCGTCCCGCCACGCCCGGTGCCCGGGCGGACACTTTTCCGTTGATTTTTCCTCCATTGGGTACCGGCCACTGACCCACATTCCACCAAGCGAACTCGTTCCGTGTAGCGGCTGTCCCTTACCCTTCCCCCACGGTACAAATCGTATCGGTAGGGTCGCGAGCTTGGTACGAGTGCGTGCTTTACTTACGGAGCGGCGTGCCTTGGTATGGTGCTCGAGCCTTCCTTCCCCTCGTGGACGAAGATCCACGTGGGGATTCATGCAAAAATCTGCAAATAACGTGTGGCGCGGCAGCCAAACCACAGGTCGTTGTGTGTGTGTGTGTGTGTGTGTGTGTGTGTGTGTGTGTGTGTGTGTGTGTGTGTGTGTGTGTGTGTGTGTGTGTGTGTGTGTGTGTGTGTGTGTGTGTGTGTGTGTGTGTGTGTGTGTGTGTGTGTGTGTGTGTGTGTGTGTGTGTGTGTGTGTGTGTGTGTGTGTGTGTGTGTGTGTGTGTGTGTGTGTGTGTGTGTGTGTGTGTGTGTGTGTGTGTGTGTGTGTGTGTGTGTGTGTGTGTGTGTGTGTGTGTGTGTGTGTGTGTGTGTGTGTGTGTGTGTGTGTGTGTGTGTGTGTGTGTGTGTGTGTGTGTGTGTGTGTGTGTGGTGTGTGTGTGTGTGTGTGTGTGTGTGTGTGTGTGTGTGTGTGTGTGTGTGTGTGTGTGTGTGTGTGTGTGTGTGTGTGTGTGTGTGTGTGTGTTGTGTGTGTGTGTGTGTGTGTGTGTGTGTGTGTGTGTGTGTGTGTGTGTGTGTGTGTGTGTGTGTGTGTGTGTGTGTGTGTGTGTGTGTGTGTGTGTGTGTGTGTGTGTGTGTGTGTGTGTGTGTGTGTGTGTGTGTGTGTGTGTGTGTGTGTGTGTGTGTGTGTGTGTGAAATCTCAGTAATGGGTAACCCCTGAGCGGAGTCTAGCCCAGTGTGTGTGTGTGTGTGTGCGCGCCAATCGGCTGAGCTCACGCCTGCATCCCTGTTATTGGAACCTTCGAAATGGCGTCTTGGCCAGGCAGTGGCCAATGCCCACATGAACACGTGGGGATTTTCGTGCATGCAGAGGCACCGTTCTCGGGTCATCGTTGTATGGCTGTTCATGCCACAGTGAAGAAGATAGACGGTCGTCGACGGAATGCCGCCCTCGCTGGCTATGTTCACAGACACACACGACGCAACGACTATGACACGCACCGCTGCCGGACAGCGCCAGCCGTGCCAAAGGTGAGGAGCGGACCACTCAGTCAATGGACGATACGCACACACTCTCCGATCGGCGACGGGCACACGGTAAAGGCCTCCTTTCTGTCGACAACGACAGAACAGGAGCTGTCCTCAGCGCGTGGGCCGACACTGTTGGCAGCTGGTTATCTTCTTGCAGGGAGAGTGAATGAAACTAGCTGTCGAGCTCTTCTTAGTCGAGCCCGGTCACACAAATTAGTAGAGTGTCCTCTTGCTGATATACTATAACCCTCGCACCTGGCGGCATTGTTTCAGTAGCAAAAGTCCGGGAGCCTTGGAAACGGGACGAAGATGGAATCGCAGCTACGCGGCAGTCACAGGGGAGAGCACCCTGCGGCCACGACCCGAGGCGAACTACCCGCAAGACCCCGGGAGAGGATATCTGAATGGGCAGCTCACTGGCCCGTGTACACGACGCGACGCCCTTCTGGCCCTGCATCGGCCTGCGATTGAGCCGGTCCATCCGGCTGATAGACTGAGATAGACAGGCAGTTCGCTGAATCGAGGGAAATAGGGTGGACTGGCTCACTGCGACTACCGTGTCGTTATTTGTTGACCCATTTGGGGCCTTACCTTTTTGGGCCCGTTCTTGCGGTGTCTACTGACCGTATCCACCTTGTCTTTTTTTGGAATGAAAAGTAAGGTTCGCCCTCTTCAGAGTCCAACCCTGTCGGAAAAGAAATACTTTGTTCTTCGAAAAAGATAAAGATTTCCGAGAGACGGCGTGTCGAAGGATATAGTGTTAGCTGTAGCGACAGAAGACCAGAGGCGGTGCTTGGAATGGTTCTGTGCCCAACACCGCACTGTGTCCTATCTGCACCATCATGATCATCGGCAGAAGTGTTTGGACACGAGACAGCGACCAGGAAGGGAGTAGGTAGGTAGGGTTGAGCAAGAGAGGCAATTGTCCCTTCCGCAGAAGCGCGCGGCACAACACCAAGCTTGGTGGCGGGCTCAACGGGTGGCGGTTAGCTACACCGCTGTCTACGTTGCATTTTTAGCTGCAGCACGCTCTCCAAGGAGGCAGTTGCTAGTTTATCGCAAGAAAAGAAATGCGGAATTTTGTTTTATTCTTAGAAAAGAAGAAGAAAGGCGGAAGCGACTCCTTGACGGTATCTCACTACGCCAGCACCCTCACCTGCATCGGAAGCTGCCACTGTGCGACTACGTGCTCAAAGCTGACATGTCAAAAAGGTGGCCAGAGTGCCACCGGTTTCCCCCGATGGTGGTAATTATGGGGCAGGACAGCATTTACACTTGAATTCCTTGCCTTCTTTGCGTCCGGGGCATGGTGCCGAGCGTATATTGCCCACAGCGACTCCCGCAGTTCAGGAGAGGTTTTACCTCCATGTTCCACGCCTTGCTATCATCTATGCAAACCAGAGCGGCGCGTCTCTACTTTCCCAGATGTGACCAAAGTTGAGCTCGCGAAAGAGCTTCATGGTGATCACGCTGAGTCTCGTGGCCAGAAGGAAGCAGGTCCATGCCATATCTACTTCTTCATCGGTGGGGAGTGAGCCAGGTTGCGGGGTTCATCGTCGTGGAGTGCTTTCGTCAGGTTTCGGTGGCTTCCAAGCTGATGCATGTGGGAACCTCAAACAGACCAGGGAAGCAAGGAGGGTGCGAAAGACCCGCAAACCCCTGGCGGAAAAGTTTGGGATGACCTTCCGACGATACTTCCAGTATAATTCTGCGTCTGAGCTGTGCTGCGTCAGCAGCTTGCGGCATGCATGCTAGCCTTGCGTCCGCCAGTCCCATGCATGCCAGTCGATCGTCCTCTTGCAAGGAAGCATGGAGATGGGATCGCAGTTGAGCGACAGCCGCAGGAGATGAATCCTGCACGTGTCTGCTGGGTGAACATTCCTGTCGACCTTTGCAGGTGCAGCGCTGCGCCCGCCAGTCCCACACAAGCCAGTTGACTGTCCTCTTGCAAGGAAGCTACATGACGACAAAAGGGACGCAGATGGGATCGCGACAGCCACAAGAAAATGCATCCGGCACATGTCTGCTCGATGAACATTTCTGCCGACCTTTGCAGATGCAGCGCTGCGCCAGTTGATTGTCCTCTTGCAAGAGAGCTACATGACGACAAAGGGACGAAGATTGGATCGCAGTTGAGCGACAGCCACAAGAGGATGAATCCTGAACGTGTCCGCTGGATGAACATTTCTGTCGACCTTTGCAGGTGCAGCGCTGCGCCCTCCAGCTCTGCGTCTCGCGCATGCCAGTCGATTGCCCTCTTGCAAACAAACTACATTACGACAAGGGGACGAAGATGGGATCGCAGTTGAGCGACAGCCACAAGAGAACGCATCCGGAACGTGTCTGCTGGATGAACATGTAGGTGCAGCGCTGCACCCCGCCAGTCCCGCGCATGCCAGTTGATTGTCCTCTTGCAGGAAGCTACATTACGACAAGGGGACGAAGATGGGATCGCAGTTGATCGACGACGCATCCTGACCGTGTCTGCTGGATGAACATGTCGATCTTTGCAGGTACAGCGCTGCGCCCGCCAGTCCCGCGCATGCCGATTGTCCTCTTGCAAGGAAGCTACATTACGACAAGCTGGATGAACATGTCGACCTTTGCAGGTGCAGCGCTGCGCCCGCCAGTCCCGCGCATGCCGGTTGATTGTCCTCTTGCAAGGAAGCTACATTACGAGCATGTCGACCTTTTGCAGGTGCAGCGCTGCGCCCGCCAGTCCCGCGCATGCCGGTTGATTGTCCTCTTGCAAGCAAGCTACATTACGAGCATGTCGACCTTTGCAGGTACAGCGCTGCGCCCGCCAGTCCCGCGCATGCCGGTTGTCCTCTTGCAAGGAAGCTACATGACGACAAAGGGACGAAGATGGGACCGCAGCTACGCGGCGGCCACAGGAGGGAGCATCCTGCGCCCCCGACCGGAGGCAAACGACTCACAAGACCCCGGGGCGGACGGCGTCTGGATGGGGAGCTCGCTGGCCATGTACACGACGCCCTTCGCCCTCCACTGCACCGACTTCTCCTGCCACCGCTGCTGCGTCTCGGTCAGCACCGGCGGCTCCGCGTCTGCCTCCGCGGGGGAGCCGGCGGAGGCGTCCTTTTTGGCCTCTTTTTTGGCGTCCTTTTTGGCCTCTTTTTTGGCCTCCTTCTTGGCCTCTTTTTTGGCTTCCTTCTTGGCGGGCTTCTCCTTTTCCTTTTCCTCCTTCTCCTTCTTGGCCGACGGGGGGGCGCCGTCCCAGCGGCCGAAGCCCGCGGGCGGCGCGATCTCGGCGGGTATCAGGTGCGCCGCCAGGGATTCGTCGCCGAGGACAGCTGCCTTTTCGAGTTGATCGTTCGCTTCGTCGACGCCGGCGACCTTAGACTCGGAGTAGCAATTTTTCTGCGGGCATGTGTGTCAAAGCTCGGTGTTGTGGGGGTAATCCCTGCGCGATATTTAGTGCATTTTTGCGCGCTCTTTTCACGCTACCGCCGAGGCTCCTGCCGCCCGCTCGTGATGATTACCCATTGTGCGGCACAGCATCATTCCGGGGGCAGCCGTTTCTAGACTGTTTCTCTTACACGATGGGCAGCGGGGGTTCGCGCACCTCTGCGTTCGATTTCGGGGGGGAAATGTTTCTTGGGTTTGAAGAGCGCGTGGTGTTTGCACCACTGAGGCCAGGTTATTTAACCGCGGATTTAGTGAAGGATTGTTCAGGAAACGGTCGCGAGCGAAACCCGACCAGGTAACGACCATTTCACTGTCTTCTTTGTTTAGTGACGCGAACATCACGAGGTGCCCGAAGACACCGCCCACGTGAGCACTGTTAAGCAGCGGTTGCCAGATACTCCCGTAGCACCTATTCACGGGTTTGCAGGGGTAAAAAGGAAGCCCGGGTTGGGGAGGGTGGTGGGTTTGGTGCGTAGTATTCTTCTTTTTTGTTCTTTCTCGGTTCTGGTGGTGCTGCTCCTTCCTTCTCGTCCTGTGTTGGGTTACGACCTTTTTTGTTCTTGTCGGTTCTGAGCGTTTCCATATGCCTTTTCCTGCTTTGACATGCAGTCCCTTCCAAACTGTACCTCTCTTGGTGTTCGGGGGTTGGGCCGTATGGTAACGTCTCGGGAAACGAACGGGGGGGGCTTGCCGGCTGCGACCGCTGTTCCTCTCACCCGCTCTCTCCCTCTCCTCGCTGCCCGTGTTGCGATTTATCGAGGATACTCCACTAGGCATCACGCACGCCCATCGGGTTCGTTTGGGCTGGCTAGGGGGCTAGGGGGGAAAAACTGGCGGTGTGACCTCCTGGGATAGGCTATTCTCTCACGCATGGTGGCTATCTCACGGGGGTACCCTCCATCGTACGTTTTAGACCGTTGTTTTCCCCTTTTCTATATTCCAGTGAAGCTTGCAGTAGCTAACGCGGGAGTCAGTAGCCGGCTGAGAGTTCCGCAAGCAGCCCCCGCCATCCCTATGGACGGGGGACGTAACGTACGATGTCGAACCCCCTCTTTGGGCGGAAAAGTCCCAGCATAGTTCTGGGGTCCGATGCGTCGCAACACGGTTTTCCGGGGGGATTGTATGTATGTCGAAAAAGGTCGGCATCATCATTCGCCAGAATATTTCTGCCCACCAAAACCCCCTCCAACTAAGGTGTTTTCCATTTTGGCATCGTCCCACATATCAAACGCAAACGTTTGTCCAATCCGCCACGGCCTGACTCATTTCCTTCAACATTTCGGTGAAAACGTTTTTCGTTCTTCGCCACCGTGTGTTGTTGTTTCACTCAGGACTGTTTTCCCGGTTGTGTTTGTGTGTCGTGTCGTGTAGGGGTAGACCCCATGACTTCCGGCCAACACGTGGTTCGGTAGTTACAGCACTTGGGATTCCTTCGGCTCTTTGTCTGGCAGCTTTGTCGAGCATTTCCTTCAAAGCTGGCGCTTGTGGAAACAAAAAGTAAGAGAAACGCAAAAACCTTGAAGTTAGCCTTGTGCTTCTTTGCCTTCTTATGGGTTTGCCACGAGTTCCAGTCGAGCGCTTCTGCATTCTTCCCGGAGCAGACGTAGCAACGGACGGCAGGCGGGGTGCCGTGGGTCTTGACTTTGGTGTCAGACCGCCCAGCGACGGCAACCCAGCCTTTTGCGTTTTCAATCTTTCCCCACGTCACGTCCTTCTCGTTCTTGAAGGTGGTCATGATGAGCATGGCGCCCACGGCAGCTTCATCCAGCTTCTTGGACTTCGAATCGGGGCCGCCATGGATTGCGACGCCGCTATCGCACACCTGCAAGAAGTTATTTGCGCGGTTTACCGGAAGAAATGCGTAGTTTTGTTTTATTATTTTACTTGTTAGTTGTCGACAATTGTTTTTGTGTTGAGGTGTCACTCAGATGTAAATCTAAAGCCGCCCACGTCAAATTTTGTTAAGCATTGAGTTCTTTTAAGTACATGAACCACATGGATTAGCATGCACTGCCTCGATAGCCAGGTTATCGGATGACGTCGTCACCTGCCATTGCGTCGTCAAGGTCGAGCATTTGTGGCGCTAGCGGGATTTGGCTTTCTTGCGATTCCAAAGACTGAGTCGGCGAGTACGAGGGCGGGCAGGAGTGCCTGTTTTCCACTTTCGAGGGCATTGGTGTGCCCGTGGTTCCCGGTCGTTTCGGAGAGCTGCTTGCCCTCGGTACCTTCTTCTTCCTTCGATGCACCCCTGAGTCGGGTGTGGTCGCCTTCGTCTTCTTCCGTTTGCGGCCGGCGATCGGGCCTTCCTTCGGGGTGCCGAGCACCCTCTTCTTCAGCGCTGGTCGTTCGCTGGTTGCTAAGCATTGAGTTCTTTTAAGTACATGAACCTGAACATGAATTTGTTAAGCAGCGGCTGCCAAAACTTGCCGTGACACCTATGATCAAAGTAAAGTGGAAAAGAGAATAGATGTCTAAAAGAGAAAAACGGACTTTTTTGCGTCTAACAAATGCAAAGTTGTCAAGAACAAACCCCGATTGACGGCAGCGTACTATCCACACTCCCGTTAGATGAACAAAACAGGTTTGAAGGAAGTGCGCACGAACAAAAGGGGACGTAAGTGAAAATGCCTGCCGTTCACCGCGACGACATTGATCTTTCTACTGTGAAGTGGGAGGCCGCGGTTGAGTGGCCCGCGGAGGAGACGAAAGCTGATGAAAGAACAACTTGTGTGTTCTATCCCGCATGCGACACCGCGCACGCCGAGGGTGCCAATTGTTACCGGTGTGGTAACAAAGGCGATCAGACCTGGCTGAAGAGCAGACTGAAAAACAAGCAGGTGGCTGACCGGCTTGGCCTCCCCGGAGGCAAAAAAACGCTTGGGTGTGCGCGCCCCCTTGCGCCGTTGGGCGATAAGCGGTGGTGCGCTGCGTATCGACCCTGATCGCTAGTGGCCGAGCAAGAACACCTCGACAATGAGGAGCTTCTTGGCGTCGAGACGATGACGGACAACAATCACGGCGACACTGCAGCCAATCCGAACCAGAGACAGACTCTAACATCGAACACGAGCGCACCACCCTCTCACAACCGAATCGCACGACCAACCCGGCACCGCACGCACATCAACCTGCGACAAAAAAGTTCACAGAGTCAAGGACACCTCAGAAAAAGAGAGAGATCCGGCTGTGCCACCATCGGCTCTGTACGGACCCGACGGTACCGGCGTTGGCTCTACAGATGCTACGGACCTACACATTCCAATCGAAGAAAGGGTATTCGACTTTTTTAGCGTTAAAGTTCGCTTGGGAATCCGGGATTTTAGATTTTTGATCAACTCCCCCAGACGATAATTCTTAGGCTGTTTCTTGTGCTAGGCGGCCTTAGGTGTTAAAGGTTTAGTTCGCTTGAGATTCCGAGATTTTGGGTCTCCGGGTTTTGTGAGCCCTTTGCAGGAAGATCAAGATCCGGTGATCGTGCATTGAGCCTCGCACTTCCCCCGTGTTCATGCCTTTGCCACTCTACTTCACGGACTACTCGAGTGCCTTACACTCCACGGAATATCCACGGACCCTACGTTTGCCGCCTCCACTTCACGGACCATGCATTTGCCTTTGCCTCACCCACTCCATGAACTTGGTGGACCATAATATTTCTGAACTGCGCGGGAAAGAGCAGAGTAGACTTCCTCGTTGGCTTCTCTGTTCGCTCCGAAGCCGGAGCTGAATGAGCCCAAGCACCCATCTGAGGAAATAACATTGCGCTAGCACGCGCGGAATTGCGCGTCGGCTTCAACACGTGCCGACTTCTGCGCGCTCTCTGATTTGAATGCAAAGAAACCCAGTAAAATGCAAGACAAAGACACACCTCGTAGCACCGAGGCTCTGCCGCCATCGTACCACCCCCTTCCGACCTGCCTTTGCGTTGGTTGAGCTGGTATAACATGAAGCCCCCGGCTGTCTTAAATGGAAGGCGTGAGTTGAGACGTATTGTGCAGCAGGGCTTTCTGTAGGTGCGCTGGTGGAGCATGGAGCCCTCTGCTGTCTTAAGTGACACGGACTTGAAGGCATGAGTCGGCGTAAAACTGTGCTGTATTGTGCAGCAGTGCATTCTGCTGGTGGAACATGGAGCCCTCTGCTCTCCTAAGTGACACGGACTTTGAAGGCATGAGTCGGCGTAAGACTGTGCTGTATTGTGCAGCAGTATTCTGTAGGTGAGCTGGTGGAACATAGAGCCCTCGGCTGTCTTAAGTGACACGGACTTGAGGGCATGAGTCGGTGTAAGGCTGTGTTGTATTGTGCAGCAGTAGTACGCGCAGTGCATTCTGTAGGTGCTGGTGAGCCACATGCCAACTTCTATGGTTGCAATGTATTGAACGACCGCTTGGTGAGTTGACTCCGGCAGAGCAGTGATGGATGGCCGCGCCCTTGCAAAGGGAAGAAAAACGGCATGTCGGCGTGGACAACGGGTTCCCGAGTGACAACGGGAAGAACAACCAGTCTTTCTTTTTAGATACGACGGGTGGCGGCACAGAAGAGCGCACCAGGGAGCGGGGAATCTCATCAGCTCAAAGGGGGGAAAAAGAAGAAATGTGTTTGTTTGTGCGCACTAGCGGAAATCACCTGCTTTGGTAAGTTTCATGTAGTACGCTGCCAACTACTAATTTTTAGTACCCAACAATGCATTGTCAACACAAAAAAAAAAAAAAAAAAAAAAAAGCTGAGACGGAGGCTCGCCAGAAGGGCATTTGCGGCACAAGTGCGCTAGGGTTTGCAAGCTCTCTTCGCAGTGCGGGAAGTCCGTCCCAGATTCCACCCTCTCTGCTGGAAACCCGCCCGCCACTAAACCCAGATTCGCCTGTGTTTCGTGTGGGTTACAGCACGTTTACCTCCTTTGCGATTGGAATATTGTTGCGCTAGTGCCTTTGAGATTTCGCAACTGGCAGTCTCCTCAAGGCTTTCCTACAAAGCAGGTGCTTATACAAAAAAGAAAATGAAGAGACCCAGCGACCTGGGTCGGTTGGGTCGGATAGCCTGCGGCAGGGAAGTCCAGCGGCACCTTTTTTCGCCTGCCAAAGACCGCTGCGGTGCAGGTCTGTTCCGACTTTTGAACACGGACCGATAGAACATTTCCGGAGTTGGGGTTGCACTGATAAACGAAGCAACGGACGATCAGCATCAACTGACCAAAGGTAATGAAAATGATAAGGCCTTAGATTCTTGTTCTTCGCGTGTACAGTCTCTGGGGGGCTTTCCTGTATCAGCACTGTTTCGTTGGCTTCGTTTTCTTTTTCATGTGCAACCGTTGTTCCGGAATTGTTCCCGCCAGTACAGATGTACGATTAAAAAAATTGCTTCCCCCCTGTTTCGTTTCACCTTGCTTTGGTAACAGCAGATGATGCCCGTGTTGCTCGGTGACACGCCCGGACCGGAAACCCGCTGGGTTCAATCCAGCATGCGCAGCATATGGGACCCATCCACCGGAAAACAAGCTGTCCGATGGTAGACAAGGGTAGTCATTCCGCCTTGTCGGCATTGAGTAGCTTGTCTTGACCCCATCCCTCTTCCCAGCTGTCGCCTGGTGTGCGCGTGGTCAGGTAGATGCCTTTTGGTTGGACATGCATGGGTGGGGGAGCCAAGTGTTCGGCCTTTGACATGGACGGTGTGGACATATCCTTGTCGTCGTTGGGGAGCTTGTTCTGAAGTGGTTCCCCGTCATTCTTCCTCCAGCCGCGCCTCGCCGACCGGGGGCGTACGCACAGGTGGCTATGCGTTTTTCCTTAGGCTGCATTAAGAAGTCTGGGTACCAAACACTACTCCGGTTGGATACTGGTTGGCTAAGCGTTCGGCGTTTGACTTGAATGGTGGTGTCGCATCCTTGTCGTCTTGTAGTGGGCGGTCTCTCATCCTTCTCTTCCATCCGTCCCTTGGTGTACGCGTGACCAGGTGGCTGCGCGCTATTGATTGGGCTTGCACCATGAAGTGGGTAGGGTGTACCAAACACGCCCAAACACGCTACTCCAGTTGGATAGAGTTGGATAAGTCATTGGCGTTTGTCACGAATGGTGTCTCGTCGTTGTCGGTATTTGAGCGGGCGGCGATATCGGGTTTTCCCTAGTTCCCCCTGCTACGACACATGGGGTCGATGGGGAGAGAAAGAAAGGATTGCGAGAACGTGCTTGTAATGCTCGATTGGTCATATCTGCCGCGCCACCGTATTTCAGTCCTTCAAGCCATGCACGCATAAGGTGGGCCATCATCAGCGCGGAACAGGACCGGTGTGAGACTGGTTGGAAGGTGGTTGTGTTCATTATTTTATTTTTGATTTGGGTCTTTAGTTTTTTTTTTTTTTTTTTGGAACGGCAAATTTTTAGAGTGTACGCTCGTGGTGCTCCAGAGGGTTATCTTGAAGTTGTCCGCATTTTAGTTCAGCTTTATTTTCCAGCGCTATTTGTGGTTTAGAACCCACTTGACCGTGGAGGCTTGGCGTCGGGAGGGATTGAAAAGAATGGAGACGGCAATTATTAAGTGTGTTTTCGTTGGAAGGACCTCTCTTGACACCTTGTCTGAAGAAAACAGAACAAGAATCGAATATACACGGTCTGGGGGAAAAAAAAGCGTAGGTTTGGCTTATTAGTTTGCCTTTCGTTGTTGACAACATTATTTAGAGTGCAAGTTCGCTTATCTACTTTCAGCGTCTTCGCATGCCTTTTGGTGACGGTATTTTGAGCTTTCTTTCTGATCATAGATGAAAAGCGCGGTGAGGCTGGCGTGCCCGTGGGGTAGTGCCAGGGCTTACGCTCCGTTTTCGGTCTCGGAGAAAATACGTGTGGTCACATGTGGACGCTCAAGGTTAGAGGGAAAAGAAACCTTTCCCTCTAGTGGGGGGGGGGGGAGAAATCCAGGGATTTTCCCCTTTAGTGAAAAAAAAAAAATTCACTAAAAAAAAAAAATTCCCAAAATGGGCTTGGTGAAAAAACTTTTTTCACTAAAGGGATTTTGCGTTGCTGGGTGTAGGTGGTCAGGGCGCGGGTTGTGGTGGACAGTGTGGGTGGGCGTGGGTGGTGGGCGCTGGTGGTGGAGTGGGTGCGTGTTGTGTGTGGTCGGGGCGTGGGTTGTGGGTGGTAAGGGCGCGGGTTGTGGTGGACAGTGTGGGTGGGCGTGGGTGGTGGGCTGGTGGTGAAGTGGGTGCGTGTTGTGTGTGGTCAGGGTGTGGTTTAAGCGGCCCAACAACAGGTCTGTATGATGCGGACCGTATCCAAGGCGGAAATCGAGTCAACCAGTGTCCGGATTTGACGACCGGATTCAACGACCGGATATCTGGCGTCCAATTTGACGAGATTTATGGCGGCAGCTCCATCACCTGGTGTCCACCGGAACAAGTTCTTGTCTCCTTTCAGGCATAGCGCCCACAAAATCACAAATCAATCCATCACATTACATCACACCAGAGCCGGGTTGAGACACAAAAAAGACTATGTCACTCACCGCCTTCGGCTTTGTTGGCCCATCACAAAGAGAACCCCCTAGTGATACCATCCAGTATGACTACAGCAACTGGAAGGGGCCCAAGCTTGAGAAGCAGGCGGGCCTCAGAGACATCGCTCAAGGCACAGGGACCAACCGTCTGAAGAAGGCCGCGCTGCTCAAGAAGATCAAGCAACACGATGCGCAGAAGAAGATACAGGCTGCTGCGGAAGCTGTTCGAAGCCGTGCTGAAGGCCCATCCGAACAAGAAGTCACTTCTGCTGCAGCCCGGCCGGGGTGAAGGGCCAGAGGGACCCCCGCTTATGGGGCTACGAGGTCAACGACGCGTACCACACACAGACAGACACAGGCACGTGTCGACTGGCACCCACACCACACCACACCGGCAGAAAAACTTTTCTGCCGGTGTGAAATTTTTTTTCACCACGGGTTTGGCCCGAAACTGGTGAGTGGAAAAACCCCTGGAGAAATCCAAAAAAAAAAAAAAAAAAAATCGTTGACCGCGCTACCCTGAGCCCGAATCCTGGACGTGGTTTCAGGTGGTAAATTTGGCAAATGATCATGATCAGAAGGTCCTACTTGGGCGGTTCAGTTTAGCTCACACATTGCATGTGGCTAAAAAAAATTAGCGTGTGGAAATCCACACGTTCCACACGTGGAGCGTAAGCCATGGGTAGTGGAGTGGTAGTGTCCGCTGAGGTACCGTGGGCGAGGCATGGTGTGGCGCTGTTGGAAGCATAAGCTGCGCTACTGGTGCGCTCGAGGGGCAACAAACTGTCCTACTCCGTTTCAGCAGTTTTCGCCCTCGGATCTTTGTCGAAGGGCACAAAGAATGCTCTTTGCTTCCCAATTCAGGTTGGCAGGATAACCACAAGATTAGTTGGTGGAGCTTCAGCCCGGCGTGAAGATGCTTAGTCAGGATGGCATCCATTCATCTACTGGCCCTAGCTCTTGTCATGCCGTTTTCATATGCAATGGCAATGCATATCTCGCGATCTTCACACCTGCCATTCAGAAATACTCGAGGGGCTGCTTCGTGCTTATTTCGAAGGAGGTCAGAGGGGGAGAAACAACGCAACTACAAAGTGGGCCTTTTCAGAGTAAAAACTCGGCGTAGCTGCTTCGACTCCGAATGGAAGGGAGGTTGAGGGACATATACAAAACAAACAAACAAACAAACACTGATTCGTTCTTCGCTTTCACCACCTGTTGTTTTCTCACTCAGGACTTTGACCTGTTGTGTTTGTGTGATTTGTCGTGTAGGGGTAGACCCGCATGACCTCACGTCCGTTCAACACGTGGTTCGGTAGTTACAGCACTTGGGATCCCTTCTGTTCTTTGTCGGGCAGCATCGTCGAACATTTCCCTTCCAAGCGGGCGCTCATGTAAAAGAAAATCCACCAAAAGGATTTGTTGGACGCTTACGCCCGCCACTAAACCCAGATTTACCTGTGGGTCGGGTGGGCTGCCGCACACTTTCCTCCTTTTGAGGTTTCGCAACTGGCAGCCTCCTCAAGTCTTCCCTGCAAAGCAGGTGCTTATACAAAAAAAAAAAAAAGATTCGGTTTCTTGGTTGGTGCGTGTGGGTGGCGGCGGCTGTGAGCGCGCGGTCCACCGTAGACGGGTCCCGTCCCTTCTTTTTTTAGCGCTATTTGTGGATTAGAAGGTCGGTATTTTTTAGTTTGGAGTACACCCTGTTTCTCTCTGTTTCTAGGGTGTAATTTCGCTTAGAGATCCGGGGGTTTAAAGTCTCCGGGTGACCATTGTCGTAAAGTTTACTTTGAGGTATCGCATACTAGTGTGCGTAACGTATCTGCCGGTAGTGGCTGTACGTGTGCTTGTGCGCGTGTCTTCGTTGCCAATTGCCGACTACCCGGCGTGTCTTAGAGCGCACTCTCATTTCCTACTGTGTTCGGTGTCGGTCACAAGAACCCCGGCGCTTTGTTGCGAGTGCCCAGCTCGCCGGATCGGCCGGCGCAGCCAGGCTCTGGCGATTTTCTCGTTTCCTCCTTAGCGTTGTTTGTGGAATAAAAATCTCGATGGTTTGAAGCCTCAAGAGGCTTGGAGAGAGGTTGGGAGGGGGATTGCAAGAACGTGCTTTGGAATGGGTATGTGCTCAACACCGCACTGGTCCCGTCTGTGCCGTGTTTCGGTCTTTAGCCACGGACACATACGGCGGATCATCATCAGCGCGGAACACCTGAGTGTTCCAGACAGGACAGCCGTGTGAGTCCGGTTTGTCAGGCGGCTGTTCGTAGCCCGAATCACAGCCAGGACCACCCGTGCTACCAGAACACAGGCGAATCCGTCACGGGGAGGAGGCTCCTGCAACCGTGTCTGAGCAATTAGTTAAAAAAGAGAGACGTTGAAGAGGGGGGGAGGATATCTTCCTTGTTTAGACAGAAGTTCTGAACACTGCTTCGTGCACGTTCGACGGTAGCATCAAAAGCAGGGTGAGTATATTTGCACTCGATCGTTCACTATCCACTCTTTTCATCCAGTCCACCTTCTACAGTGCGGCGTCGTGCCGGAAGGTGTGCCTTCTTGGTAGTGAAGGACCTCCGACACTTCCCGGGTTCGTATGCTGGTGTTGGGGTGGTTTTTCGTAGTTTGCATAGGGGAGCTTCGTTTCCTTTGTTGTGCGTCCCTGCCTGACTCTCTGGCAGCTTGGGCCAGGACTTAGCAAGAAGCTTGAAATGAAATGCGTGGAAGGGAGAGGAAGAGGGAGAGAGAGTGGGTGATTTCGCCGCAGAGTAAAGCCTCCGAGGACCCTGGGATTGGTCCCAGACCCCAGATCCAGGGGTCCTGAGGTCCTACTGAGAGCCCTACACAGCAGCCCGGGTGTAGTTTGAAACTTCTGGTTTCGGGAACGCTGGAGCAGGGAATGTGCAGTGAGCACAAGTCGGCAGAACAGATGTCCATCGCGTGTGCCGAACCGGGGCGGGGTGGAGGCGGCATATAAAAGTGAGGGGGAGGGCGCGGTGACGTTCTTCCGTGTGACCCAGATAGAAGTTTTGTGATAACTTCCATAATAGTATATTCCAAAGGGGCGGGGAGGATACGTGTAGCTTAGCTAGGCAGAACACTGCCTCGTATGCACGTTTGATGGTGGCAGCAGGCCTTCTTCGAAAGGGAACAGGGGGTTCAAGTATACAAGCACCCGACCCACTTGCCATGCGGTTTCACATGTTTTAAAAACATGTGACGTAACGTGTGAGAAGACGGAACATGTGATCACATAGCGAATACAGTTGAAAAACATGTGATCGCACTGTGCCACATGGTATCGAGATCCCTCGATACTGTGACCGGAATAATGTTGAGCTGGACTAAAGCTGGAACGGATACATGACAGACCGGGTAATAGTCCATTAATCAACCACTTCCGGACGAACTACCACTGTAGTGGTAGTTAATTCAAGAAGGTTCGCGGGTGTCCAGTTCGCGGGTGAGAGGCCAAAGAATGGTCAGAAGTGGTCACTGTTTGCTTCATCGGAAAAGTCTGACACAAGACTTTGAAAATGCGTCCTTCCGAGCTCTCAACGGATACCCGAGGTTTGCCATGGAGCCCCCCTCCGTCCTTACGTGGTTAATCCTATTACGGTATCTCCATAACCACAAGTGGGTCGCGAGAATAAATGAAACTCTGGGCACGAGGGAGCCGCCATCACCCTCCTCGCCTTTGCCCCACCGTCGACTGCCCGGAGGCACGGTGGTTATAAGGGAGGTGCTGGAGGCAGTCGGTGCTAAGAAACAGGCGAACGATGGTCGTTGTGACGCATTTCACGCAAAGCTTCGGGCGCACTCTTGTTTTGTCGTTTTGTTTGTTTCCTTTAGATGGTTCGTCGTTCTTGATGACTTTGGATTGCTAGCTCGCTTTTTGTAGAGTTAAGTTCGCTTGAAATTCCAGGGGTTTAGGGTCTCCGTGTGACCGTTCATGAATGGGTTCTCTTAGAGCAAGAAAGGGCTATATGGTTACGGGTTGTATATTTGGTGCACGCTTTCGTTGTGGGTTGTGGCCAGCCATGTCCGGGACTGTTTGTGACCGACACCAAGTACATTCCTTCGTGGTGTGTAGTCTTGGGCCCCCCACGTTAATGCGACATGAGCACAGTTGCACGGCTTTCCACGCTTGGTTTGTTTTACCCCGTTTCGTATCAGGTTCGGAATTCTGATCGACCGCCAAAATACCCCGTGCCTTGTGCCTACTTCGAAGGAGGCCAGAGGGGGGAGAAACAATGCAACTACAAATGGGTCTTTTTTCGAGTGAACGCATAGTCGCCGCCACTAAACACGTAGATTCGCCTGTGTTTCGTTGTGGGCTACACTACATCTGCCTCCTTCGATACTTCGCAGCTGGCAGCCCCCTCAAGTATTTCCTAGAAAGCAGGTGTTTCTCCAAAGAAAAGCAAGTCCGACATTTATTTAGCCTTTACAATACGTAGAAGGGCAACCATTAGCCTTTCATTTACGCGGTATTGATTTCGGACCTGCACACCACAGCAGCTTGTTCTCTTTGAGCTGGGAGCGAGATGTATGGGGACGAATTCATTGGTGTCTCATCCTCGGTGCTCAAAGGCCTGTGAAGAAAACCCCTCCCGTGAACGCTCCAGCCCAGTAAGTGTCAGATGAAGTCCACCGCCAGCGAACTCACCCATGCTGAATTCCAGGTCCAAGTGCGTAGAAAACTTGTACCAATTCAGTGTGCTTGAGTCTCGTTGCAAGAACATCTGTGGGTATGCCTGAGCGCACTAGATTCCAGCTGTCTGAGTTCATCTGCTGATCGCCTGCTGTGCATGTGCAAGCGGCCGAGCACTCGCGTTGCAAACTAACACCACATCAACTCCCCGCGACTTATCAAAACTTCACGCCGTCCAAGCAACGATGTTTTGTTTCCACCCTCGGGAATTTAGTTTTCCCAATAAAATCATTTATTCGGCAACAATTTCCGCCAATTTTGCCTCGGTGTCGGTTTTAGTCCCTCGGGAGGCCCTCGGGGGGGTTTGCAACCCCCCCTCGGGCCTCCCTCGGGACTAAAACCGACACCTCGACAAAATAAACGGAAATTATCTTGCCGAATAAAGGCTTATTATCTTCTTGTTCACCTCGTTCTCATCTGGCTTCGCCGGCGAGCCGAAGTTTGAGAGGGGGGGGGTTTGCAAGAACGTGCTTGGAATGGGTATGTGCTCAACACCGCACTGGTCCCGTCCGCGCCGTGTTTCGGTCCTTTAAGCCACGGACACATAAGGCGGACCATCATCAGCGTGGAACCTGGATGTCTGCAGACAGGACTGCGGTGTGAGTCTGGTTTGTCAGGCGGCTGTTCGTAGCTCGTCACAGCCAGGACCACCCGTGCTACTAGAGCACAGGCGAATCCGTCACGGGGAGAAGGCCCCTACAACCGTGTCTGAGCAATCAGTTAAAAAACTCAGGGCACTCGCCCTGATTGGGACTGCGACTCGCTAGGCAGCACTGACTTGTCTTCTTTTTACGGTGGCAATCTGCGAAGTAAACTCCGCAGAGCACAGTGGACATGGGGTTGCCGTGTGCAGCACCAATGGTTGAAGTACCAAAAGGAAAAGAGTGCGAGGAAGTAATCCTGCGTGCTGAGGGCAGCAAGTCGCGTTACGCGAAGTACCCTACTGGAATGGGGGGATTGCAAGAACGTGCTTGGAATGGGTATGTGCTCAACACCGCACTGGTCCCGTCTGCGCCGTGTTTCGGTCCTTTAAGCCACGGACACATAAGGCGGACCATCATCAGCGTGGAACCTGGATGTCTGCAGACAGGACTGCGGTGTGAGTCTGGTTTGTCAGGCGGCTGTTCGTAGCTCGTCACAGCCAGGACCACCCGTGCTACTAGAGCACAGGCGAATCCGTCACGGGGAGAAGGCGAGCCGAAGTTTGAGGGGGGGGGGGGGGGAATCTTAGCCCAATGTGTTCAGGCAGATCGAAAGCCTTCTGATCGACCGCGCTCCGTGCTGTTAAAACTCGACGTCATCGCGCAGTACGGTGGCTGTACGTAATGATCTAGGTACCAGGTCGTAAGCCGGCCAATCGCTTGCTTGCTGCACAGTACGGTGGCTGCACTACTAGACGTTCTAGGTACCAGAGCGTAAGACAAGCCGAACGCATCTCTGCACAGTACGGTAGATTACTGTACACAGCACGTTCAAGCTTCCAGACAGTAGAAAGATTTTGCTGATTTCGGGAGACGGGTGCCGTGCGATTTAGTGGCGGCCCGGAGAAGAGCACTCTGCGTTCGATTCCCACAGGCGAAGCGCAACTGGTGACCACGGTAGGTTCTACCAAGGCGCGCCAACACACAGCGGAAGCGGCGCGAGTTTGGACTTTCGTTCCTTTTTCGTTGCGTTTTTTTCTCCTTTGAGGTTTAAGTCCGGTGGTTTAGAGTCTCCGGTTGACCATTGAGGCTGAGAGTCGTGGTGTGGAGTTTTAAAAAGAAAGCTCGCTCTAGAATCCGGGATCGCAAGTCTCCGGGTGACCGTCGTGTGAAAGGGTTCTTCCTGTGCTTCTTTTATTTTCTCTTCCTTTCCCCCCACGGCAAACAGGACGTCAAAGAGTGTGGTGTCGTGACACTTTGCTGAACGCTTGCGCCCAGCGCTAAACTCAGACTTAACTGGGCTTCATGTAGGCTGCACCACCAATTCCTCCTTTGAGACCTAGCAACTGGACCTCGAGTTATTTCTACAAAGCAGGCTTTGTTTTCCAACAAGTTTCCAACAAGAAAAGAGCTGGATTTCGAAAAAGACCGCGCTTGTTGGCCTGCACGATACATTGAAGGGCAACCCGCAAGATTATTAGCACTCGAAAGAAAATCACTGAATGCCCCGGGTTGGTGGCAAGGTCGCCTGTGGGGTGGATGTTGAAGAGTCCCTCCTTGACTTCCCGCGGCCTTTGAGCTTCACCGAAGAAGCTTTTTTTGGTTTGAGCGGACCTCGAATAATTTCTACAAAGCAGTTTTTGTTTTCCAACAATTTTCCAACAAGAAAAGAGCTGGATTTCGTAAAAGACCGCGCTTGTTGGCGCTGCACGATACATTGAAGGGCAACCCGCAAGATTATTAGCACTCGAAAGAAAATGACTGAATGCCCCGGGTTGGTGGCAAAGGTCGGGTCGGTGTTGAAGAGTCCCTCCTTGACTTCCCGCGGCCTTTGAGCTTCACCGAAGAAGCTTTTTTTGGTTTGAGCGGACGTTGTTAGAAAGCCTTCCCTCTTTATCCCGATACTGAGCCGGTCCGTCCCTATCTCTTGAAACTGCGTCGAAGTGCCTGCCGCTGTTTATCGCAGTGAATCACGGTCCGCCACGGTCTATCAGGTCCACCCCTAGTCCCTAGAGCTGCATCGAATTGCTCGGTGCTGTATTCTTCGGTCTATCACGGTCTATCAAAAGGTGATGGACCGGCTCAGATATGGTGTGTGCCGCGCCGAGCAGAAAGCTGGTGCAGCAGGGACAGGCGGGTGATGAGGGCTGAGCTTCATGGGGAAGGACGGGTCAGGAGGAACGTGTGTGTGTGTGTAGAATTCAATGATGGGTAACACCTGACGCGGAGTACAGCCCAGGTTTTTCAGCTACGTTACGTTTCGGCTGAAGCTCCCGCCGGCTGCTCGTGGTAGTCGGGATTGTAGCCTCGATTGGTTTAGGCTTCCTGCTTCGTGTCCCGGGTGATGCTGGTTGCAGCATGTATCCGGGGGAAGACGCCTCCTTGTAACGTTTGTGCGTGAGCGAGCGATTCTCTCGATGCGGGCACCTTTCTTCCAAGAGCAGGCATCCGAATGAGTTGATGGCTTGGCACGCCCCCCTCCCCCCTTTGTGTGTGCGGACCGTCCCCTGCCCTCCCCCCTTTAAAGGCCCCCCTGATGGGATTTCTTTCTTTCTGCCGTGTTTACCAGTAGTTCCTGCCGTGTACCAGGGAAAGCCTGCTACACGGGAGCCAAGCTTCACGTGTTCGGCGTTACTGCAGCGCCGCGGGCCTACGGGTCAAGTGGCTACCGATTTTCCAAACTAAAGCATCAGGGCGTGGCACACCTTGAGGCTTGGCGCTCGCGCTGAACACAAGCTCGTCGAGACAGCCAGTCACAGGGCAGAGCGGACGGGGTTGTAGCGCTGTGCTGCCTCCGACTCAAGCTTTGCGAGCTGTGGTTGACCGTCACGTTCCTGGACCAGGGGCGGCCTCTTTCTTCTCTCTCTTTTTCTTTTTCTTTGCTTATTTTCTGCCGTGTTTTCGGCAGACCACGCGGGGTATTAGTCCAGAGGTCCCTGAGGTTTGCAGATCTTGACCGTTGATGGGGAGTGGTTCTGGGGGTTTTGGTCTGCAAGGTAAACCAATACCCTGCGTGGTTTGCTGATTTTCTTTCTTTTTGGCTCCGGAAGCTTGTGTTTTCTTGGCAGCTACCGGCTAGCTGGTGGATCCAGTGGTGAACCTTCTGCTATGCTTCGTCTGCAGAAGCGAGGTCGTCGTCACTTTCACGCTGAGTGCTCGTCTCCTCTGCGGATTGACCGAGGAGCTCGATGTCCACGGTGCACGGCTTCCTGTGGGTGTGCGTGAAGGTGGTCAAAGAAGCTTGCTAGAAAGAGATGGAAGCACCAAGAGGGTGTCGGTGGTACAAAGGTGCAGTTGCCCACATCCATCCGGCAATCAGCTCGCATCGTGACGCTAACCACCTTGCTGCCCCGGTAGTAGTATGTGTCGTCTGCCGAAGCAGCCGGAGACAGCAGGCGCAGGAGGCAGGTCTTGCTTTACTTTTCTTTTCTTCATGGAGACCCGCCCCCGGCATCCCGACTGTCCAATCACGGTCGAGAAAGGTTTGCGCCTATTGTGATGAGGTGGTTGACCAGGCCCCACGAAGCCTTATACACAACACGGCTACAACACGAGGATGCAGCCTCTATTCGCCGGGCGGTGCTGTCAGCACTTGTTCCGCGCCGCATCAAGTACATGATGCTGGCGGTTGAGGGATCGGCGGCCGCTACTCAATTAAGGTGCGGTCAACAGTGTCGCGTGGAGGCCCCGCCATGACACCTAAGGGGATAACCCACGTCAAACTCCAGGAGAAACGAAGAAATGGAAAACGAGAACGTTTCGTTGACTTCGGATCCAAACCCTGGACGTGATCATGGCACTGTGGTTTTGTTTGTGCGTGTAAAACACGCTGCCTACGTCTTCTTAGCCCGCGCAATACATTGAAAGGCGAACCCGCAAGATCGTTAGTACTAAATAGATAATTGTAGAGGCCGGCATACCTATTGCAGCAGACTTCCTGCCAGCTCTGCGCAGTTCTCCAGGGCGGGACGTCTAGGTCGTTGGCGTGCATGCAAGCTTTTACCTTACGCTGCGTGGTTGTTCAAGGGTCGAGTGCAACTCTTCCACCCAGTGTTTTTTGTCCTGCATCCAAGGGAGTACAGCACGCGGTGAAGTAACGATGTTTTCGGGATTGTTGCAGTTTACTGAGGGAACTGGAGCAAGACAAGGTGGCTTCGACGACTAGTAATATCCCGGTAAATGGTAGCACTCCTGAACAAGCCCGAACCAACAGGATCAAAGAATGTCAGTCACACATTCCCGATTCTTTTTCCCACCCTCCCTATTCACCTTGTACAAGTGTTCGGTGTGTGTCCGTCGGGTGTACTTTTTGTCCCGCGACGAAAAACAACCCCAAAAACGACAGAAGCGTTTGGGCCAGTTGATCGATTCCCCATTTGTACTTACCCTGTTTCCTTTTCAAGCTGGGAATTCTCATGCGCCCCCCAAAACACGCTGTCCTCGTCTGTTTAGCCTGCACAATGAAGGGCAAGACACAGGTGCATTGGGTTTTTTAGAGCAAGTAAGGACTATTTGGGAGTGGGTTGTTTTTTAGACTGTTTCTTGTAGTAAGCGGTCGGTTTTTTGTATAAGCACCTGCTTTGTAGGAAATGCTTGAGGAGACTGCCAGTTGGGATGGAACAAAGGAGGTAAATGTGCTGTAGCCCACACGAAACACAGGTGGTGGCGGCTAATGCCGCAAACCCTTAACCCGGGCGGCGGCGCTTTGGCATGAGCCAGGAACCTCAAGGGGAGCAGCGCGAGAGGCATCATCCACGCTTCAAAGGCCCACACACTAACACAACAGGTCAAAAGTCCTGGGTGAGAAAACGACACACGGTGTGGTGTAACAAATGAGGTTGTGGTTGCATTGTGTTTGCCCCTTTACTACCTCTATATTCCCCCGTTCCATTCCATCGGAGTCAAAGCAGCTACGTCGAGTTTTTTCTTTTTTGTGTACACTTCTACCAGGCGATTAGCTTCATTTTGCCTCAGTTTTCCAAATTCCGTCTCAATAGCCAATTTGCTTTTTCCGCTCTGAAATCGAGAAACCTTAGTTTAGGCCACCCGAACCTTCGAAAAGGGGGGGTCCGGGGGGCACCGCCCCCTGGCAAACGGTACCGTACATTCAGGTGGAAAGAGCTTGCACTTCTCAGTCCGTTTGTCGCGTTAAACATACGACCAACGTACTGGTGGCACTGTTTGCCACCTGTGTGACCCTCGCCCGGTGCACACTCCTGAAGCCAACAGCCCATTTCAAATTCATCCACCACTCAGATACTGTGTGCTGGTAAACGATTGGCACGAGTAGATGCAGACCGGAGATCACACGGAACAAGGCACTTGTGTCAACTCGGAAAGAATCTGTCAAGAATTCCGGGCTGCTTCTGAGCCTCGACTCTCTCACTCGGTTCAGCACCCGCGGCAGCCCCAAACTTCTGCCAGCCAGTCCACCATGCCCAGCGGCGACCCACACGATGTCCAGCTCCTGACCGCCAGCCCAGCCCTTGACCGCCAGCCAGCTTCCTGGCACAGCTGGCCTAACCCACGCCTCCACCGGACCCCCACGACCTTTTTAGCGTTTATTGTGGTTTCGAGGTTCGGTGATTTAGGGTCTCCGGTTGACCATTGAGGCTGTGAGGCGGGTGGTATGAGGGTAGTAGGTATGCTTATACACTTTAACTACGGCTAGCCATGTTTGTAAGTGTTGCGACCGACAGCAAGAAGAAATTCGCTTTGCATTTAGCCTTGGGCCCCCCACGCGCATGCATGTTGAGCATGGGTTGCCATGCAGCTCGTATCGGTCTGTAATATGCGTTCTTACTTTCTTTTAGGTTGAGGAGGACGTGCGGAGGGTCGGGTAGTAGAAAGAGAAGGTTTGGCAACAGCAGGTGTAGTAGTAGTGGTGAAAACTCAGCAACTGGTTGTAGACCTAGCTGTAGTTTATGTGTGAACTGTTTGCTGCTAAAAAAAAAAAAAAAAAAAAAATCATCGAAGGTCGTTTTTTGCACTTTTTTATTTTATTTTTCGAGCCGCCCGGAGACTTCTATGATTGGCAACGGCTTTTGTTGAGGGCGCGAAGAGGCCGCGCCGGCTGAGCGATGGTGTGCATACCGCGATGACGGGGAGCAGCGCAGAGAGCTCGTGCCTGGTGCCCAGGAAGTGGACATGGGCGTCAGTGAGCTTTTTGAAGAACCGGTCGTATTCGTCGGTCGTCCGGCGGAGCGCCCACGCCTGCGAGAAGTTCGGGATGAAGAGGAACGAGTCGGGGCCCAGGTCGAACGACAGGTACTCGAGGCCCAAAAACTGCGTTTTCTTGCAGGGCAGCGACCGCACGAACTGCACGTTCAGGCGCGCGTCACTGGCGGCCAGTTCGACGCCGAAGTCCCGGACGCCCGAGTCGACCGAATCCGAGCTCGCGTACTTCGACAACCTCCGCAGCACGTTCCGCGCGCCGCTCGGCTCGTTCGTGTACCGCATCCCCGCTTTCGCCCTCCGCCCTTCCTTCGCGTTGCTCGGGCGATGCCGGCTGGACCGCTCGCCTTCGCTTCGGACGCGGATGGACGTTATTGTCGCGCGCTTCTGACCCTCTCTCTCTCTCTCTCTCTCCTGTGTCCCGAACCAAAAGTGAGAAACAGGAAAAAGAAGAAAGCGGGGGCTGTATTCGCTGGTTTTGAATGTCCTTCAATGCCTGTTGTGGTAGTGGTTGTTGTTGTTGTTTGTGGCTGGTTTTCTGTTGGTTTCTTTCTTTTCTTTGAACGAGCCTGTACGCGGGGGAAGATCCAGAAGGAAAACTGGGGACTGTTCTCCACCAAAGCGCGGTGGTCAATTCTTACTGCAACTGTTCATTTCCAGCACGGTATGGGAGCGTGTTGCAGTGCAGGCGTTCCCATACAGATAATAGTATCAAACTCAGGTGAATGCAGGGACGGCCAAGCTGCCGTGCTCCACTCTTTCAAACCCCACTGCAAAGAGAAGCGAGCACTCCGCAGCTTGGCGGGAATGGCATCGTTTGCCTGCGACTTCGTTAACCGCCTTTTCTGCATCTGTTGCTTCCGCACGCCTGTGTGTGTGCAGCCAGAGTAGCGTTCTAGTTTTGTCGGAATGTAGGCGCGAGATCGGGCTACCCTTGTACGCTAGCTTGAATCTGATGGTCGGGGGTTTCCCCACTTTCAAGCGTTTATTGTGGTTTAGAGGTTCGGTGTTTTAGGGTCTCCGTCCTTCAGTTCACCAATCCTGTGACAAGTATCAGCTTCACCGTTTCTGCCAACGCGACCTTTTCCGAGAAAGAGAGGAGACGAGTTAGTTTCTCTCCAGGAGAGTATCCGGTACCCTGTACGACTACGGCGTAAGTCGTTCTGTCGGACCGCGAACCACGGCCTTGCCGCAGTGTGGACGACTGCGCTGGCGATGGCACAGCCGGGGGGCCGGTCTGGCTGGCGGGCGAGGTCGTCTTGCGTTTTGATACGCCGCGGGCTCTCTTTTAGGCTATTTCGAGTTTTAAGGATCCGTGTTTTGTGTCTACGGTTGTACCCGCCAGTTCGTCTGCCGGCTGCTGGGTGGTCTGCAGCTGTGTGTTCTATGTCTTTACGCACACCTTCTTTTCGGCAACCGCGCGTTGCACGACGACAACCGAACGAGTGCGCAGAAAGGGACTGGGGAAACAGGGTTTCTTCGGTGGAACGCTGTTCTTTTTTTTGCGTAAGCACCTGCTTTGTAGGAAAGCAAACCCGACCGGAGACAGCAAGAAGCAATGTACGTATTAAGCAGCTGAAAGAGGAAGGCAATTCGAGGGGCAAGACCGGCACTGCACAGGTTGCGGGGGGATTGCGAGAAACGTGCTCGGAATGGATATGTGCCCAACGCGGGTCTGCGCCGTGTTTTCGGTGTCCTGTAAGCCACGGAAACATACGGCGGACCATCATCAGCGCGAACCTGAGTGTCTGCAGACAGGACATCAGCGCGAACCTGAGTGTCTGCAGACAGGACATGGGTGTAGTCTGGCTTGCCAGGCGCCTGTTCGTAGCTCGTCACCGCCAGGACCACCCGTGCTACCAGAGCACAGGTGAATCCGTCACGGGGAGGAGGCACGGCTTGCGGGGGGGATGGAGAAAGAAAAGGCGCGGCTTGGATGTGGAAGGGAGAAGGGGCTAGTTCCTTTGCTCACCCCATCGTTCCGGTTTACTGCACTGCCCCTGTACCCGGCAGTGCAAAAGTTGGCGTGGGTACCAGCGTGGAATCTGTCAACCCTACCCGGGCCTCAGTTTCACTCGGGAGTCGATGCACAAATACTGTCGATAGGAGGGCTTCGCACAGCTTTTCAGGTTGGTTAATGGAAAAGTTAGGTTCAGTTGGGATGGTAGATGAAAGTGACCCCCGCCAAGCTCGTTCCCCCGTGAGGCTAAGCGCACTGGTGCGAGCAAGGAGCTAACCGACATGGTTCGTCGGGGAAACACGGGACTCTCCCTCTGTATTCCAGGAGGCCTACCTCGACGCCAGTTGTGCCCGCAAGCAGCTTGCGTCACATTCCGGATATCCGTAGAACACCTGTGCATCGTTCCTTGCGCTGGTGATGCCAGCTGCGGAGGACATGTTCTTACTTCTTCTTAGATGTCTTCGCAGACGATACGCGTGTCCCGGAGTTCTCGAATTTGCGTGAGCAGCTTGGATATTTCGCATGCCCGCGCCTGTCGCCTTTCTCTCTCACGTTCACCATCATCGGTCGCCTGTCAGAGCCAATCTTCGCGGTCTGAGCCACAAAAGGAACCTCACCGGGAACACGCTTTGCACAGGGTTTCGGGGCACACGAATAACAGCAACAGAGCAGCCCACATTCTGTTGCCGATTGGGTAATCATACAACCTATCTCTCAAAGCATGCGACACGAGATCCTGTGGTGCAGCTGCCGGACCACTAATGGACAGCCACTCCCACTTCCGCCTGGAGCATGGATTTGTACTCGGGGTGCATCGCGATGATCTTGTCGGCGAGCGACGACACCGAGTTGCACGCGATGTTGATCTGGTGATCCCAACGATTCATGATCGTCTCCTCCGTCTTGAAAATCAGCATGTCCTTTTCTTGGTCGATCTGCTTTTTCATTTTTGTTGTATAAGACGGTATCGTTTAGCGTTTGGGCAGAATCCCGCCGATCCTGTGTCAACAATTTTAGAGCTACAGTTTCTGTACTTTCTTGGGTGTCTGTTCTTCGGAGGGGGGCGAATTTCTGAGTCAGGAGAGCCGCGCCAGCTCGGACCGGACGAGGAAGCCGGCGAGGAAGACGTTGCCCATCAGCACTACGACACCCTGCTGGAAGCAACAAAGCGAGTGCACTTGCACTTTGCTCCAGATAGTTTCCGCCCGCGGCACAAGGACCACCTCATTTGCCTCGTGTGCAAACCGCGTTTCCACGCCTGCAGCCTCTCGGAGCTGATGAAACACAGACGGCTGTTTCATCCGAAGCTTAACACCGAAGAAGTGGCAGACCTTGTGACAAAGTCTGCGGCAAAACCTGCGGCAAAGCCTGCAAAGCCTGCGGCAAAGCCTGCAAAGCCTGCAAAGCCTGCGGCAAAGCGGCACAGAAACGAGCGCGTCGATGCACCGTTGGAAAGGAAAGGTTGCAAAATCTCTCGCCCGAAGCTGTGGACAAGCTGGGGGAAGATCTGTCGGGGCCAACGGACACCAAAATCGACAGACTACTGCATCGCTGGCATTGTCGATCAGGTCAAGGCGGCGGAGATAGTGCAGCAAAGAAAGAAGCGTTCTCGCACAGCGGTCCAGTGTGAAGACGACGACAGTCCCTAGCCTAGAAGTAAACATGCAGCTCTGCTGCCCTACCATCAAAGCAAGAGGAATGCTAGTACGTACTTTAACCCTTTGACTCGACATTTTGATTAGTGCGATTGGTTGGGCAGAAACATGCAGAAAGGCAGCCCAGGTGAGCAGTCTCTTTGCATGCGCGGTAGAGTTGTGGATTGTCAGTTCTTCGATCACACTGTTGGCCGGTTGGTTGAGTCGAGTGCAAGTTTGCGGTCTGCGCGCTGGTGGAGGGATGTTAGCTTACTCGTAAAGGCAGTTGGCTGCCTCATTGGGCACTGTACTGGTACATACTGTGGGGGGGTACTATTTTTTTTTTTTGGGGTTGGGGGGGGAGGCAATGTTGGCACCCTACCTGTTTTTTTTGTTTTTTTTGTTTTTTATTTTTTTGTTTTTTTTTGTTTTTTTTTTTGTTTTTTTGCTCTGGAGGTTTGTGCTTTTTTTCCCTGGTGGTCTGCTGCTGCACTCTTGCTGGCTCGGGGGAGCCAGGGTCTTCCACCTGCAGGCCAGCGGTCTGGAAAAGCTGGGCGTTTTTGGTGGTTTAGGTGCGTTCGACCTGGCGTGTTCAGGGGGGGGGTATTTCTGGGGGATCGGCCGGACATTGTCCGCGCCACGAATTCTGGTGCCTCCCCTTACCTTTGCCACTCCAACATTACAGTGCAGGCGGTAATTATGTCGTTTTTAATTATGTCGGATTTGGTCGGGCGACAAAAATAAAAACGACATAATTAAAGTCGACAACATTAACTCCGACAGCACATGGTCATTGTTTCCAGCTAAACACATCACCAACCACCACTCCAGGATGAACCTGAAATCGAGGCCAACACCGGCAAAAAAAGAAGAATGGATCGCTTCACCGAACCACCTGACATCAAAGCTGTAAAGACCCACGCCAACGAAGTGACGAAACAAGCAACAAAGACCCGTTCAACACTTGCCCCAGATGACATCAAAGCACTCACCGACATGGCACGACAAACACCGGCTGCTCAAGCAGACCGGCGCTGGAACGGCCTCCATCCGGACAACAAGGTGGGTGAACGTGTTGTCCAGCGCTGGAAAAAGTTCGGGGAAGAGCACCGCCGCTACTTTCAACCAGAGACACGTGGGCCGAAAGACATACTCCTAGCAGAGGAACAACGGATCCTGGGTCGGGTCTTCGACACCATTCGTCGGACAGGTGCTCCGATCTCAGCTTACATCTTTGCTTGTGTTGCCCGGGGTGTTGTTGGACGTAGTCGGCCAATGCTGGTTTCACAGGACCGAGTGCTGCTCTTCAGCGTGTCATGGGCCAAGGCGGAGATGGCACGAATGGGAATCCGCGTTCGCAAGGCCACAACGGACCGCACCGTCTCTGCAAAACAGATCAGGGATGATGGTGCACTGTTCTACAAAGAACTGTCGCAAACTGACGTGGGCTGTAAAGCCCTCCTGTTCAACATGGACGAATTCTTCGTGCATTTGGACAACAGCAACCAGCAGTGGACGTGGGAACGCGTTAAAAGAGGTGAGAAGAAAAACATCGCGGTGGCGAGCAACAAGATGGGATTCACCTGCTCTGTCTTGAGCTCCGCCGACGGCCAGATTCACCTGATGCAGCTGATCTGGCAAGGAAAGACCACTGCTGTTCATGCCGTTCCAGAAGGCCAGCCTCACGCCAAAATCATGCAGCAACATTCCGAACGATCCCACTTCCAATGCCAGGCAACGTTCGCGGAATGGTTGAGCGAGTTCAAAATCGTAGTGGCTCGCATCCGCGTCGAACACAGTTTACCAACAACACACAAGGCCGTCCTGATCCTCGACGCTGCGACGCAGCATGTTACTGAAGAGGTGGGCTTGGCTTGTGAGAACATCTCAATTGTTCAGATCCCCAAGAAGCAGACTCACTGCTTTCAGCCGGCCGATATGTTCATCATATCATGCATCAAGCAGAAGGCCAAGAAGGCTTGGGGTGCACACATCGAAGAGCTATTCACCACCAGCGACGCAGGTGATGCGACCAAGCAACTGCTCGACGGAAGGCTGAAGGTTCGTCGTGACCGTAAATACCGTTACCTTGCCGAAGCCATCGATACAACCTCGGCAGAGGTTGTCGTGAAGTCGTGGACAGCTGCGGGTATTCTGCGGGCTGTGTTCAACGAGCCGCCTCCGGAATCCACTACAATCCTCTACGACCAGTACTGCGAACTGGCGAACCTCGAAGAAGATGCTGAAGTCCCTGTGGACGGTCAGAAAGCAACTGACGAACCACAACTCGTTGTGCCTTCCCAGCCCGAAGAGCATGCAGCAGAGACCATTCCCACCCAACCTCAGAGTACGAGAAAACGTGCCAGACCATCTGGGGGCGACGAAGCAGGTCGTTTTGTACTGGTAAGATCTTTCGGTCGTCCCAAGCGAATTTGTCCGACACGAGATGAGATCGTTGCAGCGCACCGAGGGAGGCTAAGCTGCTCGAAGGTAAAGCCGCAAGGTCTCTTGGCATGCTCTACAAACTCTTCACATGGCCACGTCCACGAAGGTCTCTTGCAAACATCGACTAGGTCCGGGTTTACTTGTTGCCTTGCTTCCTTTTTCTTTCATCAATAGTATCAGATTTATTTCTTCGACGCGTTTTCCCTTGTGCGTGGTGCAACATCTGCCTTGGAGCGAGTCGGCAGGACGCGGAGTACTGTACCACACCGTCTGGAAGTAGCCTCGCTCAGGCCCACCCAGGAAAAAGTAATTAAGTCCAAAATGCGGAAAATCTAGGAAAAATGGGCCCGACAAAATTAACAACGACATAATTAAAATGTACTCGAATTAAAGCCGCACTAATTACGAGCTAGACTGTATGCCACATCATCGGGAAAAGTGATTGTTCTGCGCCGCCCCCCTAAACCCAACCTGTTCGGCTGTGTTGTTCAGGTGACTTGACTTGTCTGGATTCCCCCAGTGAACTGCGATGAACATTGAGAGAAACCCAGAAAATGAAAATGCTCGTGCTGATACTGTTGCTGTTGTTCCTGGTGTGGATACCTGGTTGTGAGCCTGCCCAAAAACAGCAGCAGAGGGCTGAGGGATACTCTGGAAGCCTCCGAAAGCGGGTGCAGGCAAAGCCTAAATTTGGAATTGCTGCACTGATTCAGGAGGGAGACAGGACAATGGCCGAAAAACTACGTGAATATGGAGTGATCCCGCAGTCTATCACATGCAACAAGTGCAAGGCAAAGCTTGAAGAGATGGTCTGGACGGCAGCAAATGGTTCTACACCGCTCAACTGGCCTGTTTTCATTTGTGGTCACTGCAAGCTGGTTTACTCTCAGGCTCCCTGCGGGAATAAATAGCGACCGAGAGCAGAGATGATTGATCCTTGTTTTAGTGTACATACTAAACACCGAAAGGTTTCCTCGTCCCTCGACTCTTTTGTTTTTGCAGCTATTCTGAGCACAGCACTTGGAGTATCAGACAAGGGCGGACCTCTGAAGCTCAGGATTGCTGATCTCTTTTGTATGATACCTACCCCCCCCCCCCGTGTTTAAAATCGCGTTTTTCCGTGTTTAAGATCGCCCCCCAAAAAAACCGATCTTATACACGGGGGGGGACGATCTTAAGCACGGGGGGGGACAAAAAACACCCCAATTTTTTTTCCCGCTGCGCGGGGCTCTGAACCCCCCCCCCACAGTAAGAACGCCCAAAAAAAATACTCGAGGGGCTGCCTTGTGCTTACTTCGAAGGAGGCTAGAGGGGGAGAAACAATACAACTACAAAATGGGTCTTTTTTGTTGAACGCTTACGCATCAGGACCCCCAGGGACCACGCAGTGGCTACATTAAATCTGAAGGCGGAGCAAGGTCCTCCGCTCGAGGCGACCAGACGCCCTCTGGCGTGTCGTCCTCTCTGGCTAGCACCCCGCGGGTGTACGGATCGGCTCTCTGTTCATCAGTCGGTACCCACTCGGCACTGATGACAAGGCCGGCCGTCTGCGCAGCATCAAAAATCCTCGCCAAAAGGACATTTGCTGCAAAGTTCTTCGAGTGCCCCTTGATGAGACACTGGACAGCCGGAAGGTTGTCAACCATGAGTCTCACGCGCGTATTCGTGTGAAACCTTGCGGTCAGGTTTATGCCCCTCAGCACCGCAAACAACTCCTTCAAAAAGATGTGAGTGTGCCTCAACTTCAAGAACGGGCCCTGCGATATCCGCTCAGGTTCGCCCTCCAGGACTGCGGCCCACCATGATGATGAGGCGTCCGTCCAGAGAGTCACTGATGAGGAGACCGACTTCGAACGACTGACCCAGCGGTTGTCTTCGACGAGGGAGGTGAGGTGCTCCACCTCACGCACGGTCGAGGGCGGAACCGTCCTGGAGATGTCCCAGTCAGCTGGCTCCACCAGGGATGAGGCCAGCCTCTGCAGGAAGGACAATGAACACCGGGCGTAGGCCAGCTGGAAATGCGTCGTGTAGGCAAACCAGACCAAAGCCCCAAACACCCGGTAAAACTCGCGGGGTGACGCCCCTCCGCGTTTAACTCTGGCGAGCTCGGCAGAGCCAAGTAACTTCGCCACCCATGCGTCCGCCATTCTGTATCGAGCGGGGCGGCTCGAATGGGAGAGGTCAAAGTGGAGGCCCAGAAGGTCGAACTCCCTGAGCGGTATTCCAAACTGCTCGTCGTTTTCGTTGAGCTCGCAGTTGACGCTCTTGCAGCGCTGCAAAAAAGAGTCAAACCGCGAAGTCGCTTCGCTCAACGAATCCCCAACGACGACGAAGTTGTCGACCCAGGGCAGACCGTCAGACTCCGGCAGGAGTACTCGAGAGGCCCTCTGCGCTATCGCCGGAGCCCAGCTCCAGCCCATGCACATGGCCACGAGTTGAGCCTTCACGAAATGACCCCGCGGTCCGGCCAAGTGCATGCCAAAAAATGGGCGGATTATCGCGTCCAGCCGGAACTGATAGAAATAGCTCCTGGCGTCTGCGAGAAACACCACCGACGAGGCCAGAACGCGGTCGATGACTTCGTGCACGGAAGGAAGCAGCATCGGAGGCGGACGCGCCATGATCGCGTTGAGCTTCCGCCCGTCACATACGAATCGTTGCCCCCCGCTCTTCTTGTCGACAGTGAAGGCAGGGAGGACGACCTTTGACGGGCTCGAAGCGAGCTCCGTCACTCCATACCTAACCAGATCCGGGAGATGACGAAGCATGCGCCTTGACGTCGTCCGCGTGAACCCTCTTTCCGTCAGCGCTTCCTCCGCTCCCGGGAGCAGGGCGGAACGGAAGGACTCCCAAGAGCGAATCACATCCAGCACGCCACGCAGCAAACCCTGGCTGTCCAAAGCCTGACAACCTGTCAAGGTTCATGAATGACGACGAGATGGGCGCGAGGTCCTCTCCTCTTCTGCGTTGCGACGGAGGGGGCGTAGAGTTGTAGACAAGGAGATCGCCTCCGTACGCGACACCAA